>OVAY01001812.1:0-24281 GCA_900406395.1 Kernera saxatilis | reverse complement strand
TATATATATATATTTATATAGCAAAAGTTTTAAAATAAAATCATTAAAGTTTTTGTAAATTAATTAATAAAATCGTTTAAGATTTTAACAACATATGAGATTGGTTTATTTTTACATATATGTGAATTTTATTAAATTAGTGTTTGAAAAATGGATGGACATTAGGGGTTGCGAAAACTAAATTGAAAATTACTAGAATCAAAATAACGATAAAAGACAGAGTAATAAAAACGATTAAGAAAAACATACGAATAAGTAGATGCGAAATTTGATATTTTTCCTTAGTTCATTAAACTCTCGTAGTGAGACGATATTTAGAGATTATGAATCCCATGATATAACCGCATTGAGACCATAATCGCAACACTCAATTATATAATCGATGAACTTTAAAAATCTATACTATACTCTCGAGACTTGCGATTAAGAAAAGAAGAAAGACTACTAAGAGAGATTTGCTAGTTTTGTTTTCATTTTTGAATGATTAGAATGAATGACGCGAGAGCTTTATTTATAGCGAAAAGAGGCGGTCGTGGATAAGCTTAACGGAAGATTCATACTTATCCAAAAAATATTTTGAATCAAATCTTTCCGTTTTTTGAGGTTTATGCTTATCTTTTATCATTTTGGATTTATCCAAAATCATTGAAATAAATCTTTTAATTTGGCAATTTGATGAAATTTTTTTTGGGAAATTAATAAAAATGTTTCCCGAAAAAAAATAATTTTTAGTACTAGTAGGCAATATTCACCAAGATACAAGATTCTGCGTCTGGTTAGGTTTGACGGCGGCGCGCGCGTGACTAGATCTATCATCTCCATAATACACCATGGGTGTAAAGCTTATTGAACTTAGACTTATTTTTCATCATTTTATACTTTAGATTTTTTCCTCATGTTTTCAATGGGGAACAACATAACAAGTTCTCATATTTATTTAGTCACTAAACATAAAACATCTCATAAGTCGAATGACCCATTTCTTATTTAAATTCATTCAATTTTTAACAATAAAATGAAATCTATTTAGCTTTACAAAATTAATCCAACACGATACAATGTTTCGATGTGATTACTTTTGGGTCTGAGAAATTAAAAAGGTATTGAATTAATTAGACATTGGAGTGCTAAGTAGAATAAGTTCAGATGGATTTGAGTGAACGTAAACCATTCGGATTAGGGACTTCTCTTAAACCGGTGGTCAAGTGACTATTGAAATTGAAACTTTCGGTGACTCCATAAACAGTAGAATATTGAGAAAGATAAACGGATAGTCCCCAAATAATTATCATAATTAGTAATTATATAATCAACGACGGATATATATTACATAGTCCCATTTTTGATGATTTTTTTTTTATATATTTTTTGTCAACTAATGAATTTATATATGTCGAATGATATCCCCTTAAAACGTCACAAATTATATAATAGAATAGATGAAATGTAAATTTCAACACTATATATTAACAGTTTTGCATTCTTTTTCAAATAGGAAAGTATTATATATGATGGTAATCATGCTTATGTTAGTTGTGTTTAAATTTTGAATGTGAATATGTAACGCCAAAAAAATTTGAATTGAATTTTCTGAACATCACTAAAATAATAGAAAAAAATAAAGTATGAAACTTCAGAATACATAAAAATGTGAAATCTCATAAAAATCCAAACTCGAAAACATAAGCAGAGAAAAGTAGGAAGAATATCAAGTCTCGCATTAAAACTAAAAGACTCTAAACTTCGGTCACACGTTGCTCCTCCTTAATGTAATCGGCATAGAAATTAAAACTTGTGTGAGCGAAAATTATTTTATAAGTTGATAAACCCAATAGATATATACCAACACTGTTTGATCCGATAAAATTATTATTCACGTATTGGTACAAACAGTTGTCAAAATTTAGAGAATCAAACAGTTGGAATCAAAGAGATAGATGAACTAACATAACATAGTAATTTCAGTAGAATAGAATACTCAGCATAATAAAATATATCATCAGAACAAAACGATCGTATACTAGCAATGCAACAGTAGTAAGAAAAAAAGGGTCATGTTCAATTATTTGAAATATATACCTTAATCACATGTTAAAAGCATTCTATAATTATTTACGGTCCTAAATTACATAATTTATTATTTCTATGGATTTAGACTTGTATTTTTTTTTGCTCTGGAAAAAGGTTTTGTAACTCCAATTGAACAGAGCATTCAAATTGAACTTGCACAAAATTACCCAAATCCACTAGAATATTTCTTGATTCGTCCCAATCACAACATTCAAAAGTTTATATCCCTTTTCTTAGAACAAAAACATTTTTAATATATTTTTCCGTGACATTTTTTACGAATTTCAAGAAAAAGACAAAGTACTAAATGAGAAATAACAACGACAAAAAAATGTTTAAAAACAAAAGGAATAAAAATAACCAAACCCTCTCTTTCTCTCTCTCAACCTCACCTTTTCTAAACACCTCATAGTTTTGCTTTGCTCCAATATCTCATAAATTTGGTGAACAGAACAATCATTACCTGCAGTGGTTCACCCTCTCGCTCTCTCTTCCTTCTCTTATCTCTCTATCCTATGAATACACATTTATCTTAAGCATACTCAGAGAAAGAGAAGAAACCCAAGAACTCAAAAAACCATGACTTCAAAAAGAAGCAACCTCTTGAATCATTTCTTCTTCTTCCATCTTCTTCTTCTTCTCCCTACATTACTCCAAGCTCTTAACACAGATGGTGTTAATTTGCTCTCTTTCAAATACTCCATCCTCAAAGACCCTCTCTCTGTTCTACGCAACTGGAACTACGACGATGAAACACCATGTTCTTGGACAGGTGTCACCTGTACAGAGCTTGGGATTCCCAACACTCCAGACTTGTTTAGAGTTACAAGCTTGGTACTTCCCAACAAACAGCTTCTGGGTTCTGTTTCTCCAAGCTTGTTCTCAATCCCAAATCTAAGAATTTTGGATCTTTCCAATAATTTCTTCCACGGGTCATTGCCGGATTCAGTCTCCAACGCCACTCAGCTTCGTGTTCTGTCCCTTGGAAACAACAACGTTTCTGGTGAATTGCCTGATCGTATCAGCAACGTGGCTACTCTCCAGCTCCTGAATCTCTCCGCTAATGATTTCACCGGCAAAATTCCTCAAAATCTCTCACTTCTCAAGAATCTGACGATTTTGGATCTTTCCTCAAATCTTCTAGACGGATCACTTCCTCCAGATTTCGAAGGAACAAGTCTACATTACCTCAACTTATCACGCAATCAAATCTCCGGCGAGATTCCTCAAGTTTTTGCCGAGAAAGTTCCAGCAAGCGCCATTATCGATCTCTCCTTCAACAATCTAACGGGACCGATCCCTAGTACCCCACCAATGCTTAACCAAAAGACAGAGTCTTTTTCTGGTAATCTAGGTTTGTGTGGTCAGCCATTGAAGACCCTTTGTTCAATCCCTTCTACTCTTTCAGACCCACCAAATATCTCAGAGACTACTTCTCCAGCAATAGCAGTCATGCCCAGAACTTCACCTCCAACAAAGCCTTTACAAGAATCACCAAACCAAACAGCCAAAAGCAAACTAAAGCCAAGCACCATCGTAGGCATAACAGTTGCAGATATAGCCGGTTTAGCTATCATAGGCATGTTCATCCTCTACATATACCAGCTCAGGAAACGCAGAAGCTACCAAGAATACAGCACTTTCAAAGTATTGAAAGATTGTCTGGAGAAAAGCGATACTTTATCCGTGAAGAAATCGAGTCACAACCCGAAACAGAGCGTATTCGCCACGGAGGTCACAAAATCTCCACCTGCAAAAACGAGATGGAGCTCGTGCATAATCGGAAAGTACGATGAGACATCATCGGAAGCCAATAGCTTTGAGAGCGACATAGAGAACCAGCTTCAAGATCAGAAGTCCGTTGAGACATTTCATCGAACAGATGGTGGGCGAGTGAAACACAACACTGAGACTCAACTTGTGACCGTCGACGGAGAGACTCAGCTGGAGCTCGACACTCTACTAAAGGCATCAGCTTACGTATTGGGGACCAGCAGAAGCGGAATCGTGTATAAAGCGGTGTTAGAGAACGGTGCGGGTTTTGCAGTGCGACGGATCGGAGCGGAGAATTGTCCGGCGGCGAAATTTAAGGAATTCGAGAGGGAGGTTCAAGCCATTGCAAAACTTCGACACCCAAATCTCGTGAGAGTTCGTGGCTTCGTCTGGGGAAACGAAGAGAAGCTTCTTATCTCCGACTATGTCCCAAATGGAAGCCTGCATTGCTCCACCATCTACGGTAAGTTTCCATAAACGGCGTACGTTACTACATATTTACTAAAATACGCTTCAAGAGTTAGCGCATTTTATGGTCAAGATCTTTTTTACCCAAAATGAACATGTCTACAACTCATTATTCAAATCCAATATTAGGATTTTAATTTATTAATAACATTTGTTTTGGTTTATATGAAAACAGCAAAAGCAGGCTCGTCTTGTACATCTTCGCAAAATCCCCTCTCTTTTGAAGCACGGCTCAAGATAGCAAGAGGGATAGCTAGAGGAATTGCTTACATCCACGACAAGAAGCACGTGCATGGCAACATCAAGCCCAATAACATTCTCTTGGACTCCGAGTTTGAGCCCATGATTATAGATATGGGCCTTGACCGCCTAATGACCCCGGCCCATTTACTCACATCTGGCCCAACATCGATCTCATATCACCATCCACCAGAGTGGTCTACAAGCCAGAAACCAAACCCCAAATGGGACGTCTATTCCTTCGGTGTCATACTCTTGGAGCTTCTCATAGGCAGAGTTTTCGAGGTCGATCAAGATTTGGTTCGCGATTCCGAGACCGTTGAGAAAAGCTGGTTCTTGAGGTTGGTCGATGGGACAATGAGGGATGATGTGGCTCACCGCGAGGATGAGACGGTCGCATGCTTTAGGTTAGGCTATGGTTGTGTCTCGTCCTTGCCTCAAAAGCGACCTACCATGAAGGAAGTGGTGCAAGTGCTAGAGAAAATGTTTGTTTAGCTGTTTACTTGTTCAATTTAAAGAACTAGCAAAAATTAGTTTGTTGCAATGTAGATTGATTTCTTTGCGTCTTGCAATTTGTTGATTACTATTTTCTTCTTCTTTTTTGGATAAAGTATTGTGCTTTGTTGCTTACTTTTTTTATTGTAAAAGTTTGTTCTAACTCTTTTCCGTCCCAACTCCCAAGAGCAACCAAACTATATGGTCGACTAAATTACGGTATTGTTCATACTCTCTCCCTCGTAATAGAGCGTAGAGACTATATTATCTTTCGTTTTACGCAAATTGTCTAGTATCTTTCAACATTTCTCGAGAATTAGCTAGCAGGATATCGCATATATTCTCTTAGACCGACGTATTTTATGTTGTTTTGTTCTTATGTTTTCCGAACTTTGTTTTAGCTTCCGACCAAATACTAACTTGAAAAAAAAAAAGTACTAACTTGAATAAATGTTTGTTTGTTCCCATGCTTTTAAATGTTTGTTTCTCACTCACAAAAATTGTCTTCTAGCGAGATACACTCAAAGCATAGATTGCATAGAAACTTCGTTCGAGATCTTTATTCCATTTTAGAATCATAATCTTTTAAAAACACGGAGAAAACGTCGCAGAAACGTATTGTTAAAAAACACAATTTGAAAATGCCAAGGAAACATATGATTCTCTTTGAAAACACGATGAAAATTTTACTTTTATTTAGAAACATAATAAGTAACTCATTCGAAAATTTAAGAGTATATTTTCATAACTTTATAATAATTTTTTTTTTTTGAAAAACATATAGTTTGATGTAATCAATTTGATTCATTGGACGAGAATAATCTTGGAAAATTTGAGTTTGAGGATCTTTTATATCGACGAATTAGAAATAAAAACAGTTTTGCTAGATGGATAAATCTTGAGAAAATGAAAGATTTCTTAGTTGAACATAACATGTTAAGAGATAGAAATAACATTTGTTTTCAAATCCAAAGAAGAAGAAGAATATACATCCTCTCAATAACAAAACACAAACTGGTTTTCCCAATTTAACTAAACCAATTGAAGTAAACCGGATAAACCAATATCCAATAGATTCTTGTGAATCAAGACTAGCTTCCGTATTAGATTCATAGTATAGAAATCTCAACATGTTGTTGCATATAATATGGAATATATGTGTATGAAAATGATTTTTTTTTTTTTTTGGTCGTCGTATGAAAATGATTTTCCTTTTTCTTTTTAACATAATCAATGCTTTTTTTTTCTCAAGAAAATCAAAAGACGATTCTAATAAATTAATAATAATTTACAAATTCTTTTATAATTCTACAAAATTCTTATAAGCGATCTCTGATTATTGAAGCTCACATCTTCGTGTAGTCACTCACCAACACTGTCTCCACTTTACCCACCACTGTTACAATGTCTGCAGCCGCCGCCGCCGCCGTCTCGTCCTCGGCCAAAGTCGCCGGGAAGCCTCTCAAAATCTCCTCTCTCTCCTCCAGATCGGTATTACCTCCCGCCATTTCCGTAGCTTTCCACTCTCGGGGCCGCGATATTCCCCGTAAACGTCTTATCCTCGTGACGTGCACCGCCGGAGACGGAGCCAAACCAACCGTCCTCGTCGCTGAGAAGCTCGGCGAGGCTGGGGTTAAACTCCTTGAGAACTTCGCAAACGTCGATTGCTCGTATAATCTGACGCCGGAGGAGCTGAACACGAAGATCTCGCTCTGTGACGCGTTGATCGTGAGGAGTGGGACGAAAGTAGGTCGCGAGGTGTTTGAATCGTCTCGCGGACGGCTTAAGGTTGTGGGACGAGCCGGTGTTGGGATCGATAACGTGGATCTGAGCGCCGCGACGGAGTTTGGTTGTTTGGTCGTTAATGCGCCGACGGCGAACACGATCGCCGCCGCTGAGCATGGGATCGCGCTTTTGGCGGCTATGGCTAGGAACGTTTCTCAAGCTGATGCTTCTGTTAAAGCTGGTTAGTCACTTTTCGAATTCTCATACTTTCCATACTTCTTGAAAACATTCTGATTTTAGAGTAATATTTACTTTAAAAAGTATTCAATTTCGCCAAAAGTATAAAGTAAGGAGAGATTTGGGAATGTCTTTCTCACATTTTCACTTATATATTTCTCAAATTATTCTGGAGTTTCTGTATTATCTGCAATCTAGGCTCTTTTGAGTATCTGCTGGATTGAGTCTTCGTATTTATGGAGTTTGATCTGTAAGGGAAACTGAAATGAATATGGAAGTTGGAAAAGATTGGAACTGTTGATAATTCTTGTTTGTGGACGAACTGTGATCTGGCTAACTTGTGGATGCTCCATAATCTGAGGATCTTTGTTTTAATTCTGTTTATAATGCAGGAGAGTGGAAAAGGAACAAGTATGTTGGTGTTTCACTTGTGGGGAAGACACTTGCTGTGATGGGTTTTGGGAAAGTTGGATCAGAAGTTGCTCGACGTGCCAAGGGGCTTGGTATGCGTGTCATTGCTCATGATCCTTACGCCCCTGCGGACCGTGCGCACGCCATTGGTGTGGATTTAGTGAGCTTTGATGAAGCCCTTGGTACTGCTGACTTCATTTCTTTACACATGCCTCTTACGCCGGCAACATCAAAGATGCTCAACGATGAAACTTTTGCGAAGATGAAGAAAGGAGTTCGGATCGTGAACGTTGCTCGTGGTGGTGTCATTGATGAAGATGCACTAGTGAGAGCTTTAGATGCTGGTATTGTTGCTCAGGCTGCTCTTGATGTTTTCACTAAAGAGCCTCCAGCTAAAGACAGCAAGCTGGTGCAGCACGAGAGGGTCACGGTGACACCTCATCTTGGAGCAAGTACCATGGAGGCTCAGGTTCTGCATTTATATCAATTATTCAAGTGACGCTTTTGTAATGACTTTCTGTTAATTGATTACGATTTTCGGCATTGACAGGAAGGAGTTGCTATTGAGATTGCGCAAGCTGTTGTTGGAGCTCTTAACGGAGAGCTTGCTTCTACTGCTGTCAATGCACCTATGGTTCCTGCTGAGGTGAGCCTTTAGCCTATACGATTAATAGCGACTTAAACATTGAAAGATGATGAGATTTTTGATGTAGAAGAGGCTATTTTGGGGGTGTGTGATTGTATTCACAGAAGTTTATTATATCCACAGGTTCTCGCGGAGCTGAAACCATATGTGGTACTGGCGGAGCAACTAGGGAGACTGGCTGTACAACTGGTGGCTGGAGGAAGCGGTGTGAAGAACGTGAAAGTGACCTATGCCTCAGCTCGAGCCACTGATGATCTTGACACCAGACTTCTCAGAGCCATGATTACAAAGGGTATCATTGAGCCAATCTCCGACGTGTATGTAAACCTGGTCAACGCGGATTACACAGCAAAACAGAGAGGTCTGAGAATCTCAGAGGAACGTGTTGTCCTTGACGGGTCACCAGAGAGCCCACTCGAGACCATCACGGTTCAGCTAGGAAACGTGGAGTCTAAATTCGCCAGCGCCTTGTCTGAATCTGGAGAGGTCAAAGTTGAAGGAAGGGTTAAAGACGGTGTCCCGCATTTGACAAAGGTGGGATCTTTTGAAGTAGATTTGAGTCTTGAAGGAAGTATAATACTGTGTAGGCAAGTGGATCAGCCAGGCATGATCGGGACTGTCGGGAGGATCTTGGGAGAGTCGAATGTTAATGTCAGTTTCATGAGTGTTGGGAGAATTGCGCCGAGGAAGCAAGCGGTTATGGCGATTGGTGTGGATGACATGCCGAGCAAAGAGACTCTGAAGAAAATTGGAGAAATTCCGGCTGTGGAAGAGTTTGTGTTCCTCAAGCTATAGTTTTGCTACCAAAATGAGTGAGGATTCGATGAAAAAAAGAAAGTCTTTGGCTTTAATTTGGGTTGGTACTTTTAACAGTTTTGAGAGTGTTGAAGTAGCTTAAGAGAGAGTGGGACTTGGTTAGGTGAAAAAATAAGGTCTGCCTCGAGAATTTTGACCTCTGAGGCTATTCATGTTTCAACTTTATATTCTGTTCTACTATTGCGTTTCTTTTTCGTCACTGTTTATTCTTCTCTCTCTTTCTCTCAACTCAAACTATGCCAGAGGACTGAATTCTATGTCACATTGGAACAGAACATGAATATTAAATGCCGTTACAGCAGGCTAACGCCACAGTGTGTTGAATTTATGTGCGTATGCCATTTATATATTCAGATTGTCTTCTCTTCTAAACCTAACACTTTGTGCTCTGAAATCTCAGCTTGTTGAAAGATGAATTATCTTGTAAATGTTGTAGATGAATCTTGGTATAGCTGTGATAGAAGCAGTCTTTATTAAGTGTTTTGAATAACTAGGTTTTACTGTGGTTACTTTAAAGTAACCATGGTTTAAATAGGTCATGGTCTTGAGTCATAGTTATATAAGTGTCTAAGGTAAGAAGGAGAGGTTTTATCGAGGGTTTGGCTAAGGTTTAGGGGGAGTGGGAGGAGCTCCATTATCAAAATCCTCAGGTTC
This sequence comes from Kernera saxatilis, assembly GCA_900406395.1. Classification (NCBI taxonomy): domain Eukaryota; kingdom Viridiplantae; phylum Streptophyta; class Magnoliopsida; order Brassicales; family Brassicaceae; genus Kernera; species Kernera saxatilis. The sequence goes on along the minus strand of OVAY01001812.1, from coordinate 14,746 downwards.
TATTGTAAATCCATCACTATCTTTTATAAATCGGTATTTCTATTTCTACCCGTATCAAGCTGTTGAAAGAGCTTGTCAAAACATTTTCACAGCCACTTAGGTTTCTTCTACCCATTGGACATTAGCATCAAAAGATAGAATTGAGACCATAGCCTAGTCCTATGGATCCAATGGTGTTGAATACTCAGACCAGGTGATTGATTCATTCATAGAGCGACTTCTTCATTCTTCGTTGCACAGTCCAAACGTTGTTATAAGCAACCTCTTTCTTCTTCGAGGATTATATATTTCTGACTGTGATATGTGAATGCAGGCCAAGAAACAGATTGAGATGTACACTCAACAAGGCTTCTCGAATCATCCCATATGCATGCCAAAAACACAATACTCATTTTCTCACGATGCATACCATTTTGTTTCCCACCTACTTCTGCTCTTTCCTCTAGATTAGGCCTCTCTTCATCATCACTAAACTCTACATTCATGATTAGTCACTTCCTTATCTAAACTGGCTCAGTTGAATTTATGTGCGTATACCATTTATATATTCAGATTGTCTTCTCACACCACCCATTGACCATCTTTATGCAAATTCCAATTTTGTGTCTCTCCTATGTACCTGTCATATTCCATGATTGCTGGTGAATGGTGATATACTCCAACCTTTGAAAAATTTTCAGGGAATAAGATTCTGATATGCTTATAGAATGAGCCAGAACACAGAATCTGACATGTCTCCTTTCAGTGTCTGAAATCAAATTTGATGGAAGCAAAATATACGGTGAGCTTTTGAGTTTGGAAAAGGCAGACCAATCTTTGCTTCATTCACCTTTGGGAATATATTCCTTCCAGCCTTTCTTCTAATGGGATTTTGCCTTTTTTGCTTTGCTTTACGTTCTGCAGTTTCAAACTTTCAGTTTTACCAATTTTTCTCATGTGTGTAATATTCTTCACAGGTCGCATATAAAGCCTAGCTTATAGCTTGGATCATGGCTTAACTTTTGAAGCTGTGTTTCTTTCAAGATTTCTCAGATTTCTCAGATTCCTTGATTGTTTTTCGACATGGGAGCCAGATTTTCACGTATAGCGAAAAGGTTTCTTCCCAAGTATAAAGTAAGAATTTTGATGGTGGGTCTTGATGGTTCAGGGAAGACTACCATCCTTTACAAGCTGAAGCTCGGTGAGGTTGTCACAACAGTGCCTACTATCGGTATGTCACATAAGCTTTTCTTTCCCTTTTTTGTGTTTTCGAAAACCTCTCTTAGTTAGGGACTGATCTTGAAGTTAGAGCAAACATATTGATTCAGCCATATATACTTTGTGCGTTCTCTGTGGATCATATAGCTTATCTGTAGATGTTTACTTTTTTCCCTCTTGATGTATTTGCGTCTGAGAGGAAGATTTTTCCAGGGTTTAACCTCGAGACAGTAGAATACAAAGGCATCAATTTCACTGTATGGGATATAGGTGGACAAGAGAAGGTAAATTCCACGTCGATTTCATCTTGCACTCATTTCTCTGAAACTGGATGAAAGTTTCAAATGGATGTGGACTAATTCACAAAAACAGAGCCATGATTTCGTCTATTACCTCTATACAAGTGCATAAACACACAGATTTCTCTCTTTTGTCTCTCAAGGCTCGACTTGTCTGGCTATACTTATGTGGTCGTAATACAAAAATGTCGGCTTTTTTCAACAGATTCGTAAACTATGGAGACACTATTTTCAGAACTCGCAAGGGCTCATCTTTGTGGTGGACAGTAGTGATAGTGCAAGGATATCAGAAGCTCGTAATGAGCTGCATCGCATACTAACCAATGTAAGATCATCAAAATGCTCTTTCTAGTGTTTAACTCATTCTCTTCTCTTTTTTATTGATCCTTTACAACTTTGTGTATTGGTTAAAAATGCACAGAATGAACTAGAAGATGCATGTGTACTCGTCTTTGCGAACAAGCAAGATTCAAGAAATGCTTTACCAGTAGAAGAAGTTGCCAACCAACTTGGTATGCACGGCCTATCCAAACGTTGTTGGTAGGAAAAAACGTCTTCTCTTATTCGTTATGACTTGCAATATAGTTAGAGGTAGGGGTGGGATTTTAAACCGAACCGATCGGACCGAACCGTGCCGAACCGAAATTTTTGGTTTTCGGTTTGATTTCGGTTCTCTAAGCCGAACCGATCGGAATCAATTTGAATTTGATTCGGTTAACCGAGATTTTCGGTTCGGTTCGGGTAAAACCGATCGGTTTTTTGTTTTTTTTTTTTAATTTTATTATACCCAAATTAGACCGGTTTTAACCAAAATTAGACCGGATTTTTGTAGTACCCGAATTTAACCAAACCGAACCGAACCGAACCGAAATATCCGAAATTAACCAAAATTACCCGAATTAACCAAATTAACCGGTTTTAAAAAAAAAAAAAAATTCGGTTAATTTCGGTTTTAAAATCTAATATCCGAATAACCCGATATCCGAACCGAACCGAAATTAATTTCGGTAGAATTTTTAAAAACCGAAAACCGAAAAAACCGACCCGAATTGCAGGGCTAGTTAGAGGTATAGAGAGAGGATGAACAAAAGCTTTGTGTGTGTGTAATTGATGATTGGTGCAGGTTTATACAAGGCACATCAGCTATCACTGGGCAAGGCTTATACGAAGGTCTTGAATGGCTCTCCAAAACTATCCCGAACAAACCCGAACGGTCTTCTTCGGTTGGTAGTTTCCGGAGTGATTCTTCCGAGAGGAAGCTTGTACGAGGTCCGAGATACTAGAAGACTAAAATTTCTCTTAATCACTTGAATGTCTCTCAAAAACCATCCTCAAGAAACCCGAACGGTCTAATTTGGTTGGTAGTTTCCGGATTCATTCTTCCGAAGACTAAATTTTACCTAAATCACTTGGTTGTCTTCTGCTTTGCTATGTATTTGTATGGTTATGGCGTTTTGTTTCCCATGTTTCTCAATGAGAAGAACCATTGTTGACTTACTATATATTACTCATATTATGGAGTGAATAAGGTTTTTAATCTAGAAATCTTTATATACATACACACTTTATATGAATTTGTTTCCTTGTTCTACTTTAGAACTGTCGTTAGAACTCAAAACACATAATTTAGACTAACCATCTCTCAGAGCATTAATCACTACGCTTAATAAAATCAAGAAACGCTTAAACTTTTGCTTACAAACAAGATATAAAACCATGCATCGAGTCTTCATTGCGATGCAATATTTAGGATTCATCTTCATTTGCTTGATTGCTTCCAAATGGTTCTTTCTAGAATATGTATAACCTGGAAAAAACATGAAAACAAAATAAAAACAAAATGCACCCAAATGCGCTTCTAAAGATATCTACACTAAAAAATTGAAAATAAAAACCAAGTAAATAATGGTCTAATGGTTTTGAAAGTGTGTATTCAAAATCATTAGTTCTACTATATTATTATTTGGGAAAAATGAATTATGATTTAAATGTGGTATTATTAACGGCTTGTCTTGAGCACATAGAAAATATAGACCAAAAATCCAGAATTTATATTATTTATAAAAAAAAAAAGGAAATAAAACCAAAAAACGACTAGAAAAACAACACAGCACATCACCGATCCTTGCTTATTAACCCGAAACCGAAAAACGACTGTTATCATTATTTGTTTATTCTTTGATGTATAAATTATAAACAAATTCAAGAATACTTAGGTAATGGATGAGGCTCTTACCAACCTTCTTGGTGAGCATAATAAAACTGTCTTATGAGTGGAATAAAAGCATTAATTATAGTTGATTTATTTTTAAACTATTATAAAGTTAGGCACTGAAGACTGGGAGAGCCAAGAAACAGCTGTTAAGCCGTTGATACTGATAGTGACAAACTTTGGTTGGTACCAAGACCACACAAACTAATAATTGTTTTGTTTCAACAAATATAAATAACACTCTGCCTTCTTTCATATGCGTATCGTATAAAATACGATAAATTATGATAAAACAATTATAGAGAGAATCAGAGAATCTCAAGAGGGTCAATGTCAGGGGAAGACTTGGTTATGCGCATTTATGTTTACAAAATCACTTCGTTTGTAGCCATCTATTGAATAATAAAATTATTGATTATTTTAAAATAGACAATTTGGCTGCAAGCCAGTTAACATACAAAAATTAACTAATACTCGATTCGTTATACGTATTAGTTTAGGTAATGTATTTTTTTTTTCTTTTTCTTTTATAAAACCTGATACCTTCTTCATTTTAAGACATTTATGCCCATTTATGATAGTAATGGGTAAATCCCATTCTTCTTTTTAAGACATTTTTAAATTTCTTGCGAGGAGGTGGCTAGTTCTCTTTTTGTAGGTGGTTGGAATTAGTTTACGATTGTCCGAGTGTAAGAAATGTGGTTTTCTTTGATGTTTTTCCAAGTACAAATTTTTTTTTTTACTTTGTAGTTAGTTCATTTTGAATGTGCCGTCTGTTGAGAGAGTTGTTGTTGTGTAGTTTTCTTTGCTCCGTTCCTTGCGCTTCGTTCTTTTCTGCTGTGCTGTTGCTGATTGAGTTCGTTTTAGTTCTATCTTCAGGTTCGCCAGTCGAAGAGTTTAGATTATTTGGTTTTTCCCGTAGTTTTTGTGTTTTGGCTCTGTTTTCAGCTTCAACTTTTTTTTTATGAGACGATCTTCGGAGTGTTTCAATTCGAAAGTTTAAATTATGGGCTTAGATTCCTTAAACCGTTCTTTTAGCTTATCTTTTTCGTCTTTTTATTTGAGGTTTGTTTCGTTGTGGTTTTATTAAAGTTTATCTTGTTTCGTTGTGGTTTTATTGAAGTTTATCTTGGTTTTTTTTATTAAAAAATGTAAATATTTTTTTTTTGCTAAAAGAAAAAAGAAAAGTAAATATTTCTATGAACGTTTAGGATTGTTGGCTGTGGAAGTTCTATGAACATTTTATGAACTCGCCGGCTTGTAATCCATCGTTAAAATTTCAATAAATATGCAGATGAAAAAAAATAAAAATCTTTAACGTAGTTTCACTTCGTGCCAACATCTGAAGATCTCGATGAATATTAATTAATATTTCTCCAAGACTATAGAGTAAAGTAAAAAAAATGATTAAAACAAGAATAAAAAGCATTAATTATTTTACAAAAATCACTGACACAAACTGTCACCGACACCGACAAAACTAAGACTTTGGTTTTCCACCATAAGCTTGCTTGCAAATGGAGAATGGTTTCTGCGATGGAGCACACATCTTAGCTTTCCCTGGACATCCCTGTAGACAATTATTCCCCAAACTCCCCATCACTTCACCGTCCGGTCTAACATATCTCGCCGGCGGTTTTCCCGTCAAGAAATTCCCGTCCAAGAAAAGCCTTCTCAGAGTCTTGCTCCGTTCGTATTCCGACGGAATCACGCCGTGAAGCATATTGTATCTTAAAGACAAGGACGAAAGCCTCGTGTACGCCGCGAAACTCGCCGGAGCAAACCCTGTGATTCGATTGAAGCCTAGCTCCACCGCCACGAGGTCGCTTTCTCCGGCGAGTTTCGGAGGGAGGACTTCGATGGCTGAGAGACTGTTGTTCGCTAGATCGATTTGTTGGATTGATTGGAGAAGAAAGAACCAAGCTCCGAGTGTTCCGGTGAACGAGTTCTCAGCGAGCTCGACGATTTCTAACTGAGTTGACTCGGTGAACGATTCTTTTGAGATGGGTCCTGATAAAGTATTCGCCTTTAAAGCAAGGTCGATGAGGTTTCTCGGAAGCTTTGGGATGGATCCTGTGAGCTTGTTGTAGCTAAGATCGAGTTGTCTCAGACTCGAGAGCGAGTTCATTGAATTCGGAAGCGACCCGGTGAGTGAGTTTCGCGAGATGTCGATTGACTCGAGCGAGTTGAGCCGAGTTACCGATTCGGGTAAGGACCCGGAAAACGAGTTGGATCGGAGGACCAAGGTCTTGAGGCTAAGGAGAGAGGAGATGGAAGATGGGATTAAGCCGTAGAAGTTGTTATCGGCGAGATCGAGCGTGAGGAGCTCTGTGAGACGAGAGATTAGCGGCGTGAGATGACCCGAATACCCGGCCGGGTCAAGAGTGAGTTGGGTCACACGTGTGGAGTCGGAGGAGCAAGTGATGCCACACGTGAAATGTGTTCGACGCGGCGATGCACATGGGTCAGAGGAAGCAAAGTCCCAGCTTGCGAGACAAGACCATGGAGGGATTGAGCTTGGTGTCACGGCGGCTTTGAAGGCTTTTAAAGCTGATACGTCGGATTGTGACGTCAGAGCATCGGCGGAGAAGAGGAAGAGGAGGAGGAGGAGGAGGAGAAGGAAGGAAATAGACAAAGTCATTGTGTTTTTTTGGTTTTAAGTGGCTTTGTGTGAATGAATGATGTCAAGAGTTAGAAAAAGAGTGTTGTGTCTTTATATAAAGGCAACTCTACGTGGTGGAGGCAGCTTTTGCCTTTTGGTTGCTTATCTCCATACGTACAAGGTTTAGGCTTAAACCAAAATCAAATGCTTGAACAATTGAGAAATATTTTTTGAATCAAGAATGTTTTAGCGGATCAAGAATGGTCGAGAATGAGTTTAAGGTAGTAGTAATTGGATCACGGTAGCAAATTTATGGACTAACAGAAATTTGAAACGAGAAAAGATTTGCCAAGACAATAAGTCTACAAGTCAAGATGGACTTAAGATTGGATAATTTATTAAGTGTATCATTTGGCTATCACAAAAGAAAAATTCAGAGAGGCCTCGAATTTAAGCATTGACAACAGGAAATAGACTAAATTAACATACCTTTAGTGAGAAAGTTATGCCCGTAACTTTTTGGTAAACCAGAAGAAAAGAAACAATGATTCAAAATTACTAAAAAAAAACATGTTTGAACAATTAGTAGGAATTAACGGGCTAACTAACATACTCTATAACACTAAGTCTAGTTTTATTGCCACATTTGGTGATTTTTTGGCAAGTAATCTTATGTTTAAAAGTTATGTTCTTTGGTTGTCAAAAAAAGAATTTTTTTTTTGTTCTTGGAGACGGGTTGTTATGTTAACGACAAAGATTGAATGGGACAAGAATCGTCTGACTATGAATATGAATACGAATAAGTCTACATTGTTCAATGTTCTTTGGATTAATAAAAAAAATCATTTGTGTTAATCATTCTATATTACAACTTAATAGTATATGATCATCATTTATTTACCCATTACTTCATAATTCATAATATTTGGAAAGTAATAATAGAAAATTGGATAAGACCGAAAATGTTGGACTTTCGAATGATTGGGAATGGTTGGAGAGCACTTACAAAAGCTGCTTTTTTATTTATTTATTTTCAGGTTTTTATTTATTTATTTAATCACTTAAAAAAAGCCACTGAAAAATTATATTTTTAGTAATTCATTGTTATTGGTTTGATAATTTTTAAATTCTATTTTAATATTATTGTTATTCAAAAAGTTTAGCTATTATTAATTTTGTAATTCTATTAAAATATATATTTAGAGTAACTCCATTTCTACCATAAATTATTTTATTGAATTGAAGCTGGATAGAGGGCATATCCGTTATTTTCGTGTCGCATCAACTTTTACAATTTGGAGTAAAACAAAATAATTTTTTTTTAGTGAGTTATTTTAATTTTTCTTTCTTTATTTTTTTTTTGTCAGCATTTATCCTGATTTTAGAAAAGGCCACATAAATTGCACTAAAACTACACAAAAAATGTGAACAAGACATCGCATTACTTGCAAATCCAACCAATACTAGGATCCCTTGCTATCTTCACTCCCAAATTCCCTGATTTTGAAAGAGTAAATTCAATTAAGTTCTCTATGGTATTTTTGTCTCTATTAACATTGTACAATGAGAATTATTTTTGACTAAAACTATGTAATTTTCTAGCTTTATAACGAATTTATCATGGACCTACATCATATTATTCCAAATTCTCCATATGGCATGAAGTCTATGTACGTTCTATTAAATGGTACTAAGAAAAGACACAACATATATTTTAAAGTATCTTTGGACGTTATGTTACTTGAACTAAATACAACGGAAAACCGTTGTTTAGATCGATTGTTCAAATCCTTTTTTATGGAGTTTTCCGACATAAATGAGGTATTTTCTTTGTTTTCTTTTGACTAACATCTAATGATATTTTGACTATGTCTTGACTGCTTTGTTAAGTGGTATGGCCAATAATTAAGTTTTCTAATACATTTTTTATTTTTTTGAAAGGAAGTCGTCGAATGTTATGTTGACGTTCAAAAGATAGATCACCTAGTCACTCGCTTTTAAAAATTTACGGCAATTTCGAAAGGGTTTTTCATAAGACATATGGGCGTGTGTTTCAATATGAGGTATGATGAATGTAGTAATGTATATCTTTTCTGGTGACTATTGGAAGTCCAATAGACAAAACTATACTTAAATGGGTGATACACGTTTTCTTTCCAATTTTATTTCCTTCATGTTTTCAAATTTTGTTAGTTGTATTGATAACTGTTTTTTATATTCATATAATTGTATAGTTTAGAGTCCACATTAGTTAATTGTTGTGGCTATTGAAAATTGAGTTTTTTTAAGTGAAACATAATCAAACAATTAATAAGAAACAAAAATCAAAGCAATTGTAAGAACTTTACATATGAATATTCTTTTAGAGATTATGCATAAGCATATCAAAATCAAAAAACAAACAAACAAACAAACGAATCAATGGGAAAAAATTCATGAAAAAGGGTGCAAAGGTAAGGAATTGAACCTTGTACAATAGGGTCAACTTTACATGCCTTTAATAAGAATATATACGTGTTTGAGTTTCAATTCTTTTAGTTGATCTATTTTTTTTTTTGTCAATCTACCTTTTCATGAAACTTCTATTCCATTCTCAGTAAAAGACTCATAGAAGTGGCATTCAAATTCATTGGAAAAGCAATGATGCATTCATTCTAGGTAAATGCACAAAATATGCATGCTGTAAAAGATTCATAGAAGTGGTGTTCGAATTCATTGGAAAGGCAATGCTGCATTCATTCTAGGTAAATGCACAAAGTATGCATGCTGATTCGGTGAATGTTTATAGATGAGTAGTATCAAGGTTGGCAATCATTGTGTTTGTGTGTTCTCATGAATGAAAACAAGTTTGGCAAAACCATATCAACTCAATGATGCAAGAAATCTAATATGTATTGTTCTTGCCTTTAAAGAAATTGAAAAGAGTGATCTTCCACATCAAAAGAAAAGACACCTAATCATATGCATCAAAAAGATATGTTAGGCTTAGGAGATTTCTTTTTATGATAACTGTGTTACTCCTTGAGGTTTGTTACGACTACATATGGATTATGTTGTCATATACTCATATTTGTTTTAAACAATCAAAATATTATCAGATATTAACTTTTATGCAATAAATTAATGTTGATCTAAATTCATCATTTTTTCATGGTTGCGTCTTCAATCTTTAACAAAAAAGTTTTGATATGACTTTGTAGCCAAGATTACGTAAATTAATTGATCTAAATTCATCATTTTTTCATGGTTGGAATGAGTAAGATATTAGTCATGGTTATCCAAACTTCCATTTATTTAGAAATCGTTCGTCATTCTAATTATATTATTTTTGATAACCGTTAATAATTTCTGAAAAATAGTTTCGTCATTCCATCTGTGGACTTAGGACCTTTTCTTTTCTGGATGCATAAAAAACAAAGTCTCTTCTATCTCATCCTCCATAGTTTACCAAATTAGTTACCTATTCATCTCCTTTGAGAGTACCAATTGAACTTCTCATAGTGTATATATATATATATATCGTTAAACTGTAGTGGATTAGCCAAAGAAAAAATGTCTCAAAAGTAATGAATTGCTTCTTCTTTGACCTCTTTTTCTCCTTCCACCCATAATCCATTATGATCCTCTAATCCGATAATACTATTCTTTAGTGACTATAAATTTTGACTTTTTAGTTTCCAGAATGTTTCTTCATCTCGATAGACTTCTCTTAGATCTTTAGTAATCCGATTAAAATCATCTTGTGATTGCTGATTTGTCATCTTGAATTTTGCTAACTTCGCTTTCAGACTTTCAGTTATGGATACAATACGCCATATAAGCTTCAAACAACAAACCATATTCATCTCTTTCAAACATTTGAAGCCGAGAACCCCCTCAGATTTTGGTCTACACACTTCACGCCATGCAACTTTTGCCTTATTGGGATTCAATTATGAGTAAAAGCTTAGATATGGTCGAATGACATAAAAAAGTTGCTACAGAAATTGGTTTTTCGTGAGAGATCGGTTACATGCATGGTTAATGCAATGTATAAAGATCGGTGACATATATAGTATTGATTAATGGACAACCGAAAGGTCAAGTCGTATCTATAAGAGGACTCCATCAAGAGGATCCATTGTCACCATATCGTTTTATCCTATGTACAATGTACATAACCACTAACCGCTAATAACATTAAAAATCTGATAAAACATCAATGTGTATCAAAGTGGCTCGACCTAGCCCACCGAGATCTCATCTTCTCCATGGTGATGGTAGCTTATTCTTTTCCGAGGCAGATATAGTCCAATGCACGGTGATTACAGATATTTTGCGGCAATATGGATTAGCCTCAGGGCAACAAATTAATTTTGCGTAGTCATCAAATTTTTGGACATAATATACCCGAAGATGACCGGATATAACTAAGGAAAATATTTTATTAATGTTCTAAAATAACCCATTTAAAATGTTATTGATGATAGTGTAAATTGTTAGAAGGAGATCGAGCATTCAACGAAACTCAGAATGCGATCGTCGCTGCTACGTTCCAACTATTTGTGGAGCACAAACTTTTATTATGCAAGTTAATAGATAACAAAACATTGACGCATCAGAAGAGGTTAGTCCCAACGGAATAAGCGAAACCGGTCTCAATAAAAGTGTGCGAGATTTCATACTATGCCGAATATAGTAGAGGACCTTTATAGATTTCATATTCATATTATTACGATCAATTTTTTAGATTATAAAAAGTAGAAAAAAAAAACAAATTAAATGTCATACTATGCCGAATAAATAAAAGGTTTAACTTTAAGCATTGGAGTATAATATATAAATAAATACTGACCAGAAAATATATTGAGAATAGAAAGAAAACCGAGGCTTTGTCTCCGGGGACTTAGATTCTGTAGAAATCTCGTTTTCTTCCGGCTTTGTCTCCAGGACTTTTACGTTGTCAAGCCAAAGTAGCTAATTGACGTGGCTACTTTTCTATGATACGTTTGGCTTTTAGATTTGTTTCTTTTGTTGTATTAAGTATTTGCTACATCATTATCATACAACCGTAAATTGTTACGAGATATAAATTCACGATCTTATACCTTTTTATTTTTTGGTTTACAAGTTCTTAGCTTATAATAATTGGATTTTTAATTTTTATTCTACCAAAGTTTCATATATATTATGATGGAAATTAGAGATACTAGAGAAATTTACATATGCATGTACATCCTGATACAACTGCTAAGCCGCATATCCACTCGCAACCATTTGAGCACGGATGTTTTTGTGGATGTACGACATGCATAGAGGCCTCTTGGTGGATCACATGCGAGATGGACTCTTGCTGCAACAAACTTCGACTTGCTGCTATTCCAATATTTGAAATTGTTCTTTCTACAACGTTAAAAATTAATAAAAATTGATTGCAATTATTTTATAGTAGAAGTAGTTTATAAAATTCAATAGATTGTTATATCGATCAAATTTGTAGATTATAAAAAAAAATATCGATCAATTGAAATAAAATCTTACCTGAAAATATCGCGAGGATGGAAAGGAAAATGAGGATGGTCAAAAATTTCTTCATTCTTGTTGGAAGCTTTGTTAGGGAGAGAGAGATCGAATTAAAAAACAATGTTGAGTTTGATAACTTACCACTCTCAATCTATATATATATATATATATAGGAAAAGTGGTATTCTTGTGGTCAATCAGTCAACTTTATTTTCTATGGAAAGCTATCTTTGATGGTGAAGTGCCCAATTTGTCCGATTCGGCAGTTCGATCTATGATTTTTCATTCATGGACGTGTAATATTTGGATTTCTAAAAAGAGAAAAAATTTTAGTGAGTAGTGTTTGAAAGTATCATATTGTGAAATAAGTAGTTTTTATTTCTTTCAACAACATGCATTATTTGAATTTGTTTCATTTACCATAAACATAAATTAGAAAAAATATTTGGGAAAATTGGAAATTAAGGATTTTTTTTTTTTTGGATTTGTCCAAATATACCTTTATTCAAAAGTTGCATTTTATGCCTAAATTGTCATTTTATTTGTTTTATCCTATTTTTTCCTTATTAAAAAAAAAAAAAAATTCGAATAATCATTTGAATTGGAAAGATGATAGAAAATATGAATTTTTTTACATGATATAGAACAAAAAAAAACATTCTAGTAGTTTAGAATTCACCTTATGTCTTTTGTACATATTCTACGAAATTTTAGATTACATATTCTACATATTGTACATGTTCTACGAATTTATAGAATTCGTAGATGTTCTACGGTTCTAGAACACTTATTATGTAGAAGTTCTAAAATTTTAGAATACGAATTCTATAGTTTACACTATGTTCTAAAATAATTTAGAAGATGTAATATACTCTTTATTCTATTTCTACGATAAATTAGAATATGTTATCTATCATTCACACTCTGTTCTACTAATCTAGAACATCAATTCTAATTATTTATAGAATTTCGAAAATATAGGAACCAATATCGTAAAATAAAAAAAGAAAATCTTTACGCAGTCTATATATTAGTTAAGGAAATCGTATATATTTTTGAGATTACATTCTACAAATTCAGAATACGTGTTCTAACTATTTTAAAACCCTAACAAAAGAACGTGGAACTCTTTTTGAGAATCAAAATCTCGATCCTGTTTTCTTTCATATCAAAGCTTTTGTTTATGTGCCAATGATGAATATGCTGCATGTCTACATGATTTATGGGGTATGGAGATCGTTTGACAACAAGGAATGGAGATACATTATTGATGAAGAAAAACGAGCGAGATTGGTGAATTTGCAAGCAACTACAACGCTTGAAAAACTTAAAATCATGGTTTCAGAAAAGAGCTCGCGGTGGTGCCGGTCGGTCAAATTTTTCCAAGAGGATAATGAAGTTTTGTCGATATGAGCGAGGCTCGCGAGGAAGAAGAATTTTCTGATTTGGGAATATGAGAGAAACCTAAGAAGAATCTTCAATTGATAAAGAGGGTTTGACATTTTAATTGGCAAACAAATATTAGTTTACATTTAAAAAAAAAAAATTTAATTCATATAATTTAGGGTATAATCGGATTTTTGATAAAAACAAAGACTAAATGGACAAATTCCAAAAACAAAAATGTATTTGGACAAATCCAAAAAAAAAAGATCCTTAATTTCCAATTTTCCCATATTTGCTTTATTTAGATGTACCATATAAACAAATTAGGAAATAAGTCATTTAGGATTGATATCAAATAAATCAGCTAAAGATTTAACAAAGAAATGGATTTACTCTTAAAAATTAAAAAAAAAAAAATATATATATATATATTGATTTGGTAAAGAGAAAAAAAGATAAAAGAATTAAAAAAGTTAAAAAATCAGAAAAATATTTATTCAATTTACGGTTGAAACAGATTAGGAAATTAGAATATAAATCCAATAATTAAAATAGATATTTGATTCAATTTATATATACTCTAAAAAATCAGAAAATAATATATTCAATTGATAAAAAATGAAAACAAAATTGCTACTAAACCAAATATTATCTACGACAACCATCATAGTAAACCAAATACTATTTACAAGCCATCCATCATCCACCATAGGTCCAAAATAATTTATGTAGACAACGGTAGATGCTAATTGGTAAACCGCTTTTATGGATATAAAATATAAATCCACAAAATTAGTATTGTAAGCCAATTTTTCCTTGAGGTCGTGAGTTCAGATTTCTATTTTATATGATGTTGCGATAAAAAGAGAAGTAACTAAAGAGGTGGATTAGACTTTTTGTGCATCGAATTTAAGCTCTCTGGATACCGAAAAGATTATGGACCGATATCGAAAATTTTTAAGTTTAGAAAAAAAAACAAAAAGAAGTAAATAGTAAATAATTTTCATGGACAAATTCTTACTCTCATCAATCTATATCAATCTTTCCACTCAAGTATAGATGTAAGATATCCACTCAAGTATAGATGTAAGATCCACTCAAGTACTTATGTTCAGACTTATGCTCGTCTAGTTTTATGTTCTTTATATTTCCAAAACCAATGCTCTAGTTTTGTTAATTTTGTACGTTACAAACACGTAAAAGCAAGAATTGGATTCATACGGAAAAGAATTTAAACATGGATAAGTCTAACTTTTGCGGAAACATTTTTCCCTTATGGGTACCCTTAGTTCTCTAAAGACCAAAAGAACAAAGGACCATTGGTTGCGAAAACAAAAACAAACGCAAAATTATATGAGATGCCAAGGTATGAGACTTTGGTCAGGTCTGCCAAGGTCAGCAAAATCTGCCAATACATGGCAGGCTGTTACGAATAAGGACATATTCCATATCACATATTTGTCAATATTCTTTGTGTATATTCTTAGGATCTCTTATGACCTCCAAACCTAATCTCTTGTACTATATATACTCATCTTATTATCAATA
>OVAY01001811.1:0-24285 GCA_900406395.1 Kernera saxatilis | reverse complement strand
GGCATGCGTCATCAACAAAACTTATAAGATGATATCCTGGTCACTCGAGAGAGAGATTACGCGGTTGTACTCTTTTACCTTCCTATGGTTTTTCCCACTGGTTTTACTGGAAAAGTTTTTAACGAGGCAACAAAGACGTAACGCAATAAACTATAGTGACACTGATCTCCAAGAGGGAGTGTTATAGAAGTCATAACATGCGGCGCCTACAATTGTGTTTTCAACAAATGTGTATAGTGGTAGAGCCCACCGTCACTATGCGCATGTACAGTAACTTATATTTTCCTCTATATAAAGGATCGATCGTTCATTGTAATCGACACCATTTCAAAGCAAAAAACATTTCTCTCTCTCTCGCCTATCAATACTTTTGAGTATCAACTTCTTTTCGCGGGTATAATTTTTTTGTCATTCTTTAAATTTATCTTTATAATAAAATCAAATACCTTTTTATAACAATAAACAATTTATGTGTGGGTTCGAACACTCCTTATCAAAGAAGCAAATTGACATTTTTATATATTAAAAAAAAAAAAAAAAACAGTTGCATCTAAAGCTACTACTATAGACATTTATGATTCCAAGTTCAAGTTTATTCAGTTTGGTCCCATGACCGTCTCTGGATATAGATATTAAATTTTTAAATTCGAGTGTATGTATGTATCCGGTCTAAAATTACTAATTTTATATTTGGATTAATGTTATAATTTTTATTAATTATGATAACTTTTTTAATCTTACAAATTTAATAATTTGGCATACAAAATTTGATAAGTTTTTTTTTCATTTTTTATATACAAATAAATAAGAAAAGAAATCCTATAAAAAAAATTTTATAAACGAGTAATTTCTTATAATAATTTGGATGGGAAAAGCTAATCGGAGACTACTCAAATCTCTCTATCGGTATTCAAAATATTTCGATATAGTAAATTAAATTATTTTGATTTCTTTTGAAGCTTGATACATGTTCTGTGTTCACGCTACTGCATATTGTAAGACGAGTCTTTCTCGCAGTAAAATTATGCCAGTAGCAGGGTCATCGAATTAGGGATATAATTCTTGATATATATATATATATATATAAACACCTACCTGAGTTTAATAGAATTCGCCAATGGACATAAACAAATTGGTATTGTTAATCAATCATCATGTTGATCTGTAAAGTTTTGCTTTTATTAGTTAGGTAAATTTGCAGTTACACAAATAGAAATGATTGGAACTTTTGTAATACCTGACATGATTTCAAGCATTGCAAGGATTCGAAAATAGTAACTCATTTTTTATATTATTATTTTTTTCTGGCTTTTGGACTAGATTCTATGAATCTTACCCTTAAATTTTGTAATTTGGTCTCATGTCTTTCCTCTTTATGGCAAAACTTGTGCGGTTTCATTTCTACTCGATAATCATATTTTAGATCTACCAACTTTATCCATGCGCATCTGATCTTGTGCTAGTTGGATATGACTTATGAGGTAATGCGTAAACTCGCTCATCTTAAATTCAATTCTTACTAAAAACAAATATTATCTGTCCGTTGAGAATTAGAGGTTGAAACCGTCTAATATTACCGACTGATTATGTTGTCTGTTTCTTCCAAAACAAATTGAATGAGATTTTTTCAATCCAGTTGAAAAACTAGTTGGTAAAGATTTTTCTATTAAACTGACTCACTTCTAGATTAGTCGGATGATTTAAATTAGTTGTGGTTAGACAGTTTTTGTCCTAAACCCTAATCTGATATTGATCCAACTCATCTAATTTTTTTTTAATATAAATTGGCTTTAGCTAGTTAATCGACTCGGCATTTTTCTGAGACTTCACCTTATCATCGTGACATATATATACCAACTACTTTAACATTTTTCATTAGTGGAATCGACCCAGCGACATTTTGTGGCTAACCTCTCTTAATTGATTTAATTATAGAATAAATATAGCAACACATATCACAATTAATTTTTTGGTTTCTAGACTCTATTTTTGACATGTATCTTTACTCTCCAGTTTTATTACTCATAAATAAAACATGTAAAAATTTTCCAATCTTGTCGGGGATGTAATTATATCGTTTAAAAAATCAGAACATATCAACGTGTTAACACCACTTTATTTGTATAAAACCACTTTATTTGAATAACACCACTTTATTTAGTCGTCTTGATGAATGTATAATCATGATAAAGTGGAAAATTAGTAAGTTAAATAGTGGGATGGGGTTGGGAAGATTGCCATTTTAGGAAAGGTGTGTCTCGTTAAATGTGTTTGGTCTATGGGAGGGGCCAAATTTAAGGTTTGTGCCAAATTGGTTAACCATAAATAAGAGATGGGTTCATGCACATGGACGACATTGTCTCAACTTTATTTTGGAACTTGATGCACATGCTTTGTTCTCATCTATACATACAATACATGATAACACTATACATATCTTAACCTGGGTCACATCCACGACACATCCCCTCTCAGTAGCCACAAATAATGCAGCACCCACTTTTGACATATCTAGAGAGGTAATTACATCTATATATATATATATATAAAAGAGCATAATTGCTTTAAACGTCTTTTCTTTTTTGCAAACGTTAAATGCAAATGAAATTTATATTTGGTTTAATTGGTGGCACAAAATGGTAATAAAAACTTAGCGAGAAAAAAAATGGTAAACTGTACCAAAATAGTTAGGAGAAGTTACAAAAAGATGGTAAATATAGATTTTTCGATACCACTAGATGTTACTATTTTTATGATTGGTAACTATATATTCAAACGATATTTCCTTATCGCAAAGATAAAAATTATGTTACCAATTAAAACCTAACAATTAACAGGAAACAAAAAAAGTTGTTTTAAATACTAAATATGCAGTGCCGTTTTGTTATTTTAAGTACTAATAAAGATCGTTGTTTCATTTGACCAAAAAAAAAAAGCATTTTCTGCAACATGTATGTTGAAACACATTATATGAGATTATTAACACTTATTTGCATGTGTATTATCAAAGACTAGTTACAAGTTATAAGACATTCGAAAAATAATACTTGAAATAAAAAAAATAACGAAACGAACAGAATCGTCAACATTGTAGATGGCTGTACTTGATTCATCACACGATTTGTCAATTTATCTGTACCACTTATTGAATTTCAATCCAAACAGCTTACGTAAGGTACATAATATCAGTAGTTCTCCAGTCATGATCCACGTAAAATATCTGAAATTGACTCTAATTCCAGGATTTGATTTTGAATCCACCAAAAGTTTTTGCCTCAAGTGCATATTTTTCTCCAAAAATAACATGTTTCTCTATGTTGAAATCATTTGATATGGAGGAGTATAAGTACTTTAAGAACCAGATTTATACACATTCTTGTTTTTTTTTCAAGAAGGGAATAAAATCAAAATGGAATTTTTGTTATACATAATGTATGATAGAGATTTATCAGTCATATATTCGATGATTGACAATACTAAAATTTTCCATTAGTATACAGTCTTATGGTTTTACGCAACTGCACTTTATAGAATATTGTTGAAGCTTGACCAGATGATTTGATAATGCTTCGTGATGTGATTTAAGCTTAGTAACCCACTAATAACACATATATGCCTTCATATAGCCTAGATTCCTACATATCTGCGTGTGATTTTCATGTAACGTTAACATCACAAACTCATGTATGCCTCGTAGATATCGAATCCTTTAGAAACAGAAAAAAATGTTGTAAATAAAATTGAGTTAATCAAACGGCTTTTTAATGGTTTTATTGAAGACTGAACTCAGACAAGATTTATGTTGGATATATTTTGTACTATCGTATTGACTTGGTCTGATAATTGTATGCCACACGATTAAATCTATTAAACAAGATTGAATTAACCATATATGAATGTTATCAAATGGCATGGTTTTCTTACCCCAAAAAAAATATCAAATGGCATGGTTTTTATACCCTATGTGTCTACTTCATTTAGAGAACATATGTAGGGTTTTTACCAAAACATAATTAATCATACTTATGTAGAAAAGTAATGTGAATAACAAAGCCCAATTTTATAACTACAAAAACCCAATTGCTAGAAACATACCCAACAATATCTAGTTCGACACTAGTGGAACAAATATTTGCTCAGACCCAATAAGTGACAATGTGCATAAACAGGCCTAGTCCAATTTTCTATCAACATACTTATTACTTAACATCTCTGCAAATCGTAAATTTTGGAAAGAAAAAACAAAACAAAACGAAAAATACAAAGATATCACTTGACGACAATATACACATTGAGTCCACATTTTATGAGATTAAAAAGTTCTAGGTCTAACTGATTAATTGTGTTTGGCAAAAAAGACATCAAATATAATTTTTTTCATTTCGTAAAACTATGTTCACTTCAAAAAAATTCTACTAATTAAACTACTGAAAATAATAATGAATTGAATTATTGTTCACAACGTTACTTAGCGATACCCTTTTAACATTCGATTCGCCAACATTTATTATCTTTACCACAAGGTTCATCACCAATTAATTATCCTTGTTTAGTAGTAACTACAATTCAAATCTGCACATAATATCATCACCGTCGATCAGATCAATCCAACGATCATAACGATCCGTGAGTTTTGCTCAGTAAATATCAAGAACGTCAAAGATCGAACGGTTACAAAGAGGACACGTCCCACGGCTTGTCCAGATCTCTCTTGAACATACTCTACAATACGTATGCCCACAGGGGATAAAAGCCGCGCCTTTCTCCCTTCCCATACACACGCAACACAGAGGATCACAGCCCATCCACGTTGTCGCATCGCAACCGTTCGTTTCCGCCAGCAATTTCATCAACGGTACCTTCGCAACTTGAGCCTCCGTCACGTGCTCACCATGCGCTAGTCTCTCCTCCGCAAGAGCCTCCGCGAGGTTCCTTGTGCCACGTGTCAAACAATCCGACTCCGTAACCAAACCCGGACCCGAACCCGAATCCGACAAGTTAACGACCCGGTTTTGACCCGAGTTTTCTTCGTCGTCATGATCGTCCTCCTCGGCGATTGGCGTTTCCGATTCTCTGAAACGCAAAGTGGGCCCACCGCAACAGCCAACCCAATCAAATCTCAGCCGTCGTTTCAACGTTGTCCACTTGCTCATCGCTCGATCTTCACCGTCGATTCGATCTTCCTCGAGCAAGCTCAACATCATCGTCCTCCCACTTCTACCAGTTTCATCCGCCGATTCTCTGAGCAAATCGCCGAGTTGACTCATCGTAACTCGGACACGAAAACAAAAAAAAAACCCAAGAATCAAGAAATATGTAACCGTTTTAGGATCTTTTTTAAACGGCTCTCAAAGTTCACGAGAAATATAAAAGCTTTAATGGCTCCAATCAATAAATGTTTGTGCAAGGACTCTGGTTTTTTTTATGTTGATCTCAAATTTGGATATAAATATAAATTATTTCATGTTTCTAATAATATATACATTACATTGTTATTGAAATGGAGAAAATGACAAAATTAAGAGAACAAATAGTGGGTACCACTCATCAGTAACGTATTTGACTTACATTTTGTATTATAGGGAATCGCATGTATATCTCATTTTTTATGATCTTATATTATTTGTCACCTAATTATATTCATTGGTTGGTTTGTGTCGTTTTTAATATAATTATTTGTCCGTTAGGGAATCACCAATTGTCAAATGTTTGCTTCTTCAAACAAAATTTCTTATATCAATCAATGATTGAAGGCAAATTATTATATACTACTTTTTGAAACTTAAAAAAAATTGAATTTGGGAAATGTAAAAAAAGAGCAAATAGTTGGGCCTAAAGCTGAAGGTCTATGCCCAATATAGGCCTATAACATTTATTTGGGCCTTAAATGAAACTACAAACCGAACGGTCCAATTTGCTTTGAAGGCCCAAAAATGCATTTTAGTATGCGCGTCTTATATTGACCATTGTACCCTTGGCTAACTTTATATTTCCGTATACTCTTACCAATTCAATTGGACAGCCTTCTGTAGCAGTGATCTGAAACAAAATGCAATTGGAAAATGAAGATCGGTTTTGTATCATGAAATGCCAATATCTTTAAGTTAGATGCAGAATATATTCAGCTTTACAGTTACAAAAGCCAGGTACTTGGATGGGAAAGATTGTGCGGTTTATGGATTATTGCTTATGATTTTTTTTTTGTTGCTTATGATTGAGTGTCCAAAAACACCGTAGATGGTGATTTGAAATGCAAAAACTTGAAGAATGTCATATTGATTACAACTACGGTATCATATTGGTTTAAAAGAAGTTTTGATTGATTTTTTATTCTCGATGATGCATTTTCACACTAAAAAAATGTTAATTTTGCCACTCTGAATCTGAATCCAATTTTCTTTATAGTTTTGTTTTCTTATGGTCTTCTGATATTTTTTAGGCTTTGATTATTTGGAAAATCCCAAATGTGAAATTATGTTTTGTAACGACATAAATCACTAATCAAGTTAAAATGTGAAAGTTATGAAAGTGTATGGAGTGTTTATCAATTAACTCAAAACAACTTGTGTTTGATTTACAGCTACAATAAATATAAGCTTTGAAGAATAGACTGGATTTTTCTTTATTATTATTCCTTAGATGTACTACGAATCAGAGGTATAAAGTTAGTGAAAATAATTTGTACATTGAAAGCATATAAGGAATGAAAGAATAGGTAAGGTTGGGTGGTCCAAATGTGAAGCCATTATTGTTTGTATGTTTTCGCATAAGAGGGGAACAAGGAGAATATCTATTTGACGTTTGTAGTTACCAATCAATTTCTTATCTTATGTCGTTTCTATCATATCCTAACTTGGAGTTGTGGCTGTGCACTATATATAATTAGAATTAGTATTCCAACTTTAGTTTTACCAAATTGCTTTTGAATCCTAGTCAAACCTAAGAGTTTCAGATGTATTACACGACTATTAGTCAATTCTTTTTGGTCGTCGACTAGTTTTTATTCCTTTTGGCTAATGTAACCTTCATGGGTTTGAGAATACAAAATTCTCAATTATCATTTTCTTTTTTACAAACAATGATTTTTCTCATACTGTATATACAATAATAAAACAAAAAAGTCCATATAAAGTATCATCATCATCCTTTTAAAGTTAAATCATTAAGTTGATTTTCTGGTATATTTGTGTCAATTTATAAATGTTATTTGTATTTGAACTTGATATATCATTTATAAATCCAAATGCAAGACTTTATACAAAATAATGTATTTTGCAATTTCATAATATCCGTGGTGATTTATATTTTACTTCGCATTTAACATTTAATATACAATTTCTAATATACCCTATATTTTAAAAATCTCATTGTTAAGAATTTAGGAATAGAATTGATACCAAAAAAAAAAAAAAATAGGAATAGAAGTATATTTTGTAAATATTGAACAAATCCTTGAAGAAAGAAAACATGGCTAAAATTATTTATATTTCATCACCGTACCCACTATATAACTCTCAAGTCTCAACGATGTACTGGCAATCTTTTACCGTAATGGTAAAGGGTGTAGTGATTTTGTAGTTAAAAATAAACAGCATCAAAAACAATACTACAATCATTTTTATACCGCATGGACTTACCACTATTCGGTCATTTTTTTTTCTAATTGTATTGTTTCCAACTATTCGATCATTTTTATCAGGATTATTACCGTTTAATTTCACCAATAATTATTATTTTCTGTTAAAAATATTACTACCGTTTATGTCACCAATAATTAATTTATTAATAAAAATATTGGAAGCTTTGTAAAATAAATATAGTATAAATATAGAAAAGGCAAAACAAAATAACAAATCTTTCAATAGTAGACAGAGCCACAGAGGTGACGTAAAGCAAGGGAGAGAGAGAGTGAGAGATTGTAGTTTGTCTCCCTCTTCAATGACGTCTCACAACCTCACCTTTTCTCCTTTATTCTCTCTTCCATCTTCTTTTTTATGGATACACATTTCTCCTACATATAAATACATTATACATATATGCATACATATATATACACTTACGTATGTATCTACGTGCTTGTGTGTAAACATGTGGAAGTGTGTATTTTAATAGTGCTGAGCAAAACCCTAACCCTAAAGATCTGCGATATGGTTATTTGACGCTTTAAAGATGATTATCACATCCGTTAATTAATCAACGAGCGAATCGATTCAAATAATAAAAAAAAGAAAAAACCTTTTGTATCTTGTATGAAACATTAATTTACTTTTTCTGGTAAATGAAAGAATAATTTACTATTTTAGTAGTTTCCGAAAAGAAAGAATAAAAAAAACAAAGACTTTTTGAAGAAACAAAATTAAGTAGTGCAAATGTTCAATAAGGACATAAGGTGTAATTAAATGTCATATTACGCCAAAATATGCTGATATTGATTTTTGTGGGTACGGTGATATCTTTCACGGGGAACCCTATGGCCCTACTATGATTTGAAGGTTACCATAATGGATATATATATACTTATATATACTATATCATCACCATCGTCATCATCAGTATCATGTTGTTGAAGGCGGTATCATCATCACCACCGTTATTGTTTCTCTGTCAAATCATGGTTGGACCACGTCCACGAAATAGATATGGAGTAAAAAGTATAATTGTTCAAGAGTAATAATACGTTTGATGTTATAAGAAACTTTATGATTTTCGATTCGACGAACAGTTCTTTTCATTTTGTTAATCCAAAATATATCCACTTTTCGTATTAGCGGATAGGATCAACATGCTGCATATTGGATAGGATTTCCCTCAAAAATGTTTTTATTTTTTTCAAAATAGTGCAATATCGAAGATGCTCTAAAAAAGTTTTCAAACTATGATTTTCAAACCGTTTTAATAATATATTATTGATAAAAAAAAAAGTTTTCCAAACTATTAAAAATCTAATTCTTTGTGACTCTCTAAAACAACTCTTTTCAGCGAAATTAAGAAACTGAAAGATTTGATCTCACTTAAATTCTTTTTTAAACGTATGCACAACTTATTTTTAGAAAGGGTCGAGACACCAATAATAACAAAGCATCAAAGCATATAGAATCTTCGAGACATGTTTCTAACCTTTATTTTTGTCACGTATCTAAACATCAAGCATCCCATTATAACACAACCTAGCTGTCTTCAACAAATTTTCTTCTTTATCAGAAAACAAATTTCCTTAAAGATATGAAAATTTGTACTTACTTAAAAACAAATTAAAAAAAAAGTTCAATTTCTTTTTAGGTTTAATAGATATTTATGCAGTTCAAGACTTGGACCTTCATCTTAAAGAAATCTGTTTTGAAGATGTGCAAGAAGTACAAATGCACAAAAATTCAAAATTTGTTTTATGCATAGAATATCAAATCATTTTTAGTTAATTATGTTTACCGATAAAAATGTTAAGACCATCGAGGTGATATAAAACAGTTTATTTGTTGGAGTAACATAGTTTTGGGAAAATTTTGCAAAAATGATATGGTATGGTAGTCTTGTCGTTAAATAATGTTCATCATGTCAACTAATATGCAATTTTGAAAAACACGCGCGATGAAATACACACTTATTTTTAAATGATCTTATTATAGTAAGCATGTATTTGTTTTCATTTTTGTGGATAGTAAATGATCTTATTATATTAAGATTTACAAAAATGACGTAGTGATATTTTGGCATAAATTAAAGTGAGTATTTTTTTTAAACCAATAAAAATAGTTTTTAGGTTCTGTATTGCATGTGAATTCATGTATTTTTAAAGAGTTATATAAGCCAATGTAAATCAAAGCACATATGTCCTCTAATGTAAAAGCCAATTCTTTTCACTTGTCTCAAATGCTTCAAATATATCAATCAATATACTATAGTTTGCTATTGTCACTGATAGATAGGTCATGAGATGTAGATCTAAAATATATTATAGTTTGCGATTGTCACTGAGAGATAGGTCAAACCAAAAATATTAAATTTTGAAAAAAATATAGTACTTATTATCATTTCGTGAAAGTTTTTGTAAGACTTTTTCATAACATCTAGCAGTTTCGTAAAAAAATTAAAATACTATTGAGCGAATATGTTCTTAAGGAATCATGATTAATATAGTTGATCATAATATAATTTTTTTAATGCAGTTTAATTTCTGGAAAAAATATGCAGTCTAGTTTTTAAATATTAACTATAAATTGTCCCAAAGGAATACTGCAATGCATTTGAGGATCTACAGAATTTAGTTTTGGTCAACAACTAATCTGCCAAAAATTATGATTTGGAAATAAAATAGCTTTTCACACCAGTCAAGAAAAGTAAGCATGACATAATGCAACACGTTCTTTCATGTATTACCCATGAGATAATTAGCTTTATTATTTCGGGTTTAATGCATAAATACCCGTGATAACACCATCGGTCACTGAAACATTTATTTCTCTACCTTAATAAATCCTTTTGAAAAACACGTGGAGACCTGTCAAAAACTTGGATTTTAAACTAAACATTTTAGAAAAAAAACATTTGTAATTTACAAGAAACTATATATGTATATATATTTTTGATGCCATTCCTAGGTTATGCTATTTGGCGAGATCAATTATCCGATATTCCTGGTATTTCTATATATGTATGGTCACATAATTAAATAAATAACATCAATTAGGTCACTGATTTATATTCACTTTATTAGTCTAGAGATCATGGTTCAAATTTTGTTTTTTTCTATATTTTTAAGTATAATTGACCACAACATCTTACGTAATGAAAAAACCCAATTTTTTATATATTCTAGAGATTCGTCTAGGTTTTGGTCTAAGATTTTTTCAGTTAAAAAAAATTATTTGCACAACTCGTCCTGAAACCTTGATGCAATTAGTTTTAAGCATTTAGGAATAATACATGTATTAATCTTATGGGCTTGACGTCTAGATACGAGAGAATCATTTCTCGATGGGATAAAAAAGAGCAAAGGTACAGAAAAAAAAACATAAACTTTTAATTTTTTTTATTAAATATTAGTAGCTATACAAGAGTAGAGTGTAGAGTGAGATTAGCCCTACTGTTTAAGAGGGAGAGAGTAGGGTCATTAGGGTTTTAGAGAAAGAATACATTCGGACTGTCCCCACTTGCTTTTCGAGCTTTTCTGTAGAATAAGATTATAAATAACATTAATTTAATTCTTATTTTCAGTTAAATATTACATAACTAAAGTGATGAACCAACTTTTTAATAAATGCAGATTTATATGCTCTGACTTGGACTAAATAAAACTTGCAAGTAACAGTTTCAAGTCCTTTTGTTTTATAAACTTTTCTTTTGTAGAACTTATAAATGATTGCCCTAAATAGATTCTTTAAAATCCTACGTATTAGTTACCTCCTTTATTTGACTATTAGATATCCAGTTTCACATGCAAATATTTAGACCTTGAAATTTGAAACCGTCGGTTGAATATATCGATATACTTATAATTAGTTTTGGGTGAATATTTATAAAACACTATTTTCTGACGAGAATAATTCACATATTCTATATAAATTTAAGAAGTACATTAAACTAGAGATAAATTGACAAACATGTATCCTAATAATTTGTGCCAGTGATATGTTCATATGTTATTGACAAAGAAAGATAATTAGAGATAAACTTTACTTATTCATGTTTATCATGTTTTGAAGTTCTTATAAATCAAGAAATTAAAAAAAAATAATAATAGTTGTAAAAAAAATCAACAATTACTGCACCGTTTAAATGTATGTAACCAATCAAACCTATGTAATTAACAACAGAGGATCGTTTGAATGTTATTTCTTATTATTAAGTGGAAACAAAAAATCAACAAATTTTGAGTTTTTTTTTGCCACACATCATCCTCAAATTTGAAAGAGCATTTAATAGTATCATGGTAGATCATCGATGTAATATATTTTTCTTTTATCTAGTCCATGAATTATGTGGGTTAGCAGATTAGATCCATTCGGCTTGCACGTGTGTTAATAAATCATGCCTCGTTTTTTCAGTCATGTTTTTTTTTTTTTTAAATTGGTTTTGTGGATTAGCTAATCCACATATTGTTGTCTAAATAATTAAACATGTGTCGCACATGTATACCAACGTGCTCAACATTCCATGAAGAATGTAGTTTCATAATCATCGTTCTACAATCTCGTATTTTGAAAAAAACATCCGAATATTTTGCTTTTAAACACGTTGAAATCATACTTTTTTTTAATTCATAAGTATTTCATTTTTTTCAACCAACTAAAACCTAAATTAAAATAAATAAATAATATCCTTAACTATTATTGTATTCATTTTAGCAACTAATATCAGAATTATATGTTCTAATATACTCTTCATATTATAAGTCATATTTTAGATCGGCATAAAATCCAATTTTTGTTTAGTGTCATTACGCGATTCTTGGATGATAACTTTGATTTCTATCTAGACATTTTATTTGATTTAGCACATACTGTTTTTTTCCTTCTAAATTGTAGTATCTTAATTTTAGCAATTAGTTTCAAATGGTGTAGTAGGATTAATTACTTACAGTTATGTAAATGTTTCAAGAATATTAGTATCACACCTTCCTAGTGCATGTATATACATCCAAAATCGCTTTTTAGTAATGATGTCTTTTCATTCTCCTTCCAATCTCTACTGCTGTCGGATTATTTGTCCTATTATAAAAATATATATGCGCCCTTCAATAATATAAGAAGCTCTTATGGTAACTATGAATGATGATCAAAATTTAAAGGGTGTAATTTGAACAAGATAAACTAATATTTATGATGGATATGTGGTTGAAACCGGAAAATAGCGTAGTTCTACGTAACTAATTTGTCCGGTGCTTTTTTTTTTATCTAAACAACAATCTAATATTGTTTTTTTTCCAATCGTCATAAAAATTTTAAAAATATACCTCAATTCTTTAATTTATACGTAAATCGCAGTCATCAGTAACAGATGTTAGTCAACCGATATTACGAATGACTCAGTAGATACGTGTAATGACGAAGTGACACCAGAAAAATTCATTTTAGAATTGAAAAAGACGTATCCTAATTAATTTACTGCAATTTTAACCATAGTTGACCACTGTAAACGTTTTAATGATGATCAAAATTTAAAGGGCGTGACAATATGTAAAATGCACTTCGATAAAAATTAATAATATTTTTAACTATATAAATGTTACATCTAAAGTTGATAAAAAGTAAAACAACAACATCAAAACATTCTGCTATGTTGTAATCTCTCATAATGAAAATATGATTATCATATAGTGGAAATATTTGTAGTTACGGACCTTAGACAATTTCTAACCTAATTTTAAATCTCCCTCTAAAATAGAATTTAAAACAAAATTTTATTCAACTCTACTAATCAATAAGATTACTCTAAATATATAGTAACAAATAGATTCATTCTATTTTAGAGTAAAAATGAAACGAAGTTTGAGTAAAACCCAACTTAATTTTAGAATTATTATAAAATAAACTAAAAATAGTAGAATGCTTGAAGATGCTCGGGTGTTTACTTCGATTTTAAAGTATTACTTGCAGACGCCGACCCGGAGGGAGAATATCATTTTGATGGGTTAGTGTATGTATAAATTGAAAGCATTAAAATAAAATCGAGTTTGGCAATATTATAAATATGATTTGATGGGTTCCTTGTAATCTATCTCTATCTAATAGTTTCTCAGTTATCTTTTCTTTGCCAGAAATGGCAGTGAAGGGCAGTGACAGTAAGAGCAAAGAAGAAAACTGAGGTGAGAGTTTGTTTTCTTTCATGGGGAAAGTAAAACTTTGCCTTGAAGATTTCCCTCTTCATTTTTTTTTTCTCTAAGACTTTTGATTTCAACGAATCCCTTTCCTTAACCTAAAAGCAAGAAAAATAAGCTTTTTCATACTCTTTTTTATTTTTTTATTTTTTTTTTGTCATCTATTGACTAATGTTCGTTAAAACCAAATTGTACACACAAGAATCGAGCCTTTAAAATATATTATTATGTCTTATTATGTCTTCCCTTTAAAATATATGTTTATATAGATTACTTATGAACATAAACATAAAAGTATGACCCATTATTAAGATATTTACTAACTTACTATCCAAAATATTTCTTAATAAGGTGTCACATCTACGAAGAAAATAGTGGGTTATTCAAATTTCTATAATTCAGAAAAACTTCATATTAATGAATTTATAACTTTTTTAGTGCATTTCTTATAATTTATATAATCAAAAAAATATTAAAAAGAGTAAAGTCGGTTCTTAATTAAGAAACACAAGAACCGATTCTTATGTGCCACGTGTCTGATCCATGTTAATTTAGATGAGAAAAAAACAAAAAAAACAAAAAAACAAAACACTTTTTTCTTCTTTTTCGATAAAAACCGATTGTTTTTTTTTTTTTTAAGAACCTCTAATAGAATTCTCATTTGGAGCACCTAAATCTAAAGTTTTTATGAAAAATTTTTAACTCTAAATTTATAATTAAAAAATAACTAAAATTTTTTTCTAAATTTCTCAATTGATCATGCTCTTAAAAGCTATATTGTAATTGGATTTAAGTGGAGGAGCGATTAAAGCATGAAATAAATATAATTAATAGTACATAAGACTTAACTAGTTTTTACACCAACCACTAATTTTTGGTTTGCACAATAATATTTCATTAACCTAGTACACAATTCGAATCATAAATTTTAACAATGCAACATCAAGGTTTCCCCTTAATTCTCTGTAACAAAAAGTTTCTCTTAATTCTTGGGTCTTGGCTCTCCCTTGCAAAGTCTTTGTTATGTGCTCTTTAACTGCAAAAACCTCTTTCCAGATTTCTAGTACATCTTTTTCTTGGGCTAGAAAAATATTTTCAAAATTGAAAGCTTTTTAACAAAATATATATATATCATAATATAAACATAGTCATGCGATGTTTTAAAAAAAAAACATAGTCATGCATTAAATTTTCAATTAAAACACAAACATACTAATATATTTTGATTATATTTGTGTCCATGAAAATCCGAATAATTCTAAGCAATTAACGCAATGTCTGTATTAACAGAGATACCAAAACAGAACTCTAACAGAGCTAACTCTATCGAGTTAAAAAAATAAAAGTATTCGACAAGTTATCTCTATATTCTTACCTTTTCTGTAATAACAACAATTAATTGATCACATATGTTTATTAGTGCTGTTGAAGGTAGCATTTTTTGTTATCATGATTGATCACATACGCTTATCTTTTACCAAAGTTTTGCTACTATTTTTGAAAAAGTTATGGAACATTTTACTCATATTTATCTATAAATCTATAAATCTAGTTTTTTTTTTTTTTAATCAGTTAGATCCAGATCGAGGTTTGACCAATTCTTTTTTTGGCGGTGTAGCCGTCGAGCACTTTATTCGGTGAATTGTTTTTTTTTTTTTTTGAGCAAATTGTTTAATAATCTAAAACGTGATATAATTTAGACTTACCAAATGAAAAAATTTCAAATGAAATCGGATCCAATAGAGCGTGGCTCATGCCATGTTCCTTGGTTTTTTACGATCGGACCACAACCATTTGGTTTCTATAAATTTAATTAAGAGACATCATTCTGATCAGAAGTTTTTTTCGCAAAAAATACTGGAGATGGAACATTTGTTGGACTTCATTTGCATTAAAAAAAAAAATATATATATATATATGCTGATTAAGAGCCATTGATTTGATGGTCATTATAACCCCTCACACTTATTGCATTCCATTATTCAATTTTTGTATGGCGAATTCTATTTCATTATTTTGACCATTTCCGAATTCTATTGATAAACACACACATTTACCTTCTAGTTTCGGACTAGAGATATTAGAGCGTAAATCCAAACTTTTTGAAGGCTTTAAGCCTATCCCACGAATTTTTTTTTTCCCAAGAAATAATGTTGGTGTGCATGTTCTGCTTGTTTGGCAACGTTTATTTTGCTGACAACAATTAGATCCATAATCTTAAAGTAGTTGGACTTAACTTTTCACATTGACAGTTGATGGATTCTTCTAAAGTTGGTATGCTAATTTATAAAAAGGTGTCCCATGTTGGAGTCAATACTAAGTGCGAAGAAGTGCTAACATAACAATTGCTAATAGCCTTGTATATTATTCTAAAATGCCTCAAAATCTTTGATTAGTGGTGTGAATGTGATTGGTCATTTTTGCAGTGGCAAGAGGTCTACCACCTAATATTACAATCAATCGACGAAAAGGTTGAGAACATGATAATGGCTGACAATTACAAATGGTTCGTTGTTGTCCGAGACTCTGAAATAGCAAGCTGTTTTAAAAAAATGGCTTGTTATTTTCATGTATTTATTGAATTTTAGTATTTATCGGAGGAAATTTGTTGACGTAATCTTATAATTTTTACCCTTTTTCTGTCTAAGAAATTATATGGTAAATTAATTCAATATACATAATTAACTAGTTTATTAGTTTAATAGCATTGATAGTTTAAAATTTAAGAAATTAACAAAAATAATATTTTTTAAACCAAAAATATCTTTCTGATTTTATTTAATTACACAACATGCCATTATCTTAAAAACTCTATTTCCGATGTTATGTTCGGTGATACTGTTCATCAGCCGCCGATATCACTGTTCATTTGTTGCAGTGATGTTTATCGTGCTAACAAATATGCAATAGATTTACATATTAAATATTAAATGCATGTTTATCGTGTTAAACCAATTATCATATCATAACAAATATTCAATATCGTGTTAATTCATTTATCTTATCATACAATAACATGTTATATAGAATGTTACCATGTTAACAATGATATTTGATACTTATAAATTATAAAAGTGGTAACAATAATATCCGATACTTAATATAAATTATGTAAAACTATAGTTATCGTATTAAATCAATTATTACATCAATTAAAACTATAGTTATTGTGGTAAGTCAATTATTACATCAAACAAAACATAAAAATATCAATATAAATATGTAAATTAATGTTTTGATATTCATGGATATATAAATTAACAAAATGATTAGGTTTTCTCTTATATCTTTAACATGTTATATATATATATTGCTAATGATAACAATACCATTAACGAGTTATACTTACTATTAACGTACACCAATTATGTTATCACACGAGTTAATTTACTTAATATTCACAAAGTTAATTCTCCTCTACAACATTACGAATAAGGAAGCAAATTGGATAACAAAAAATGTGGGCATCATGATTTACTCTATCCAAATATGAAACAGAGCACAATACCATGACCTACTATTATGATGAAGCAACCAACGGTGGAGGTGAAGCAACCAACGGTGGAGGTGAAGCAACGGTGGTGGTGGTGGTGGTGTGGACACTACCGGTATCGGTGTTCGCGGCAGAGAAGAAGATGGTATGACCGGAGGTGAAACCGATGGAGAGGTGGGTTGAAACGACGATGGAGAAGGAGTTGTGTTGAAGAATTTGCAACCAGAAGTGGAGATGAAGCAACCGGCGGTGGTGGTGATGTGGACGCAACCGGTGTCGGTGTTCGCGGCGAGAAGGAGATGGTATAACCGAAAGTGAAACTGATGGAGAGATGGGTTGAAACAACGACAGAGAAGGTGTGGTTGTTAAAGAATTTGCCGGCGGTGAAGATGAAACGACCGACGACAATATCGTTCAAGTTACATGATCGGAAAAGAAAAAAAGAATAAACAAGAGAATTAGAAGAGAAGAAGGGTAGAATCGAGAGAAAACATTTCTCTCTGTCTAAGCTGCATGGAAACTGAAGCGGAAGCGTATGGAAGCGCGGAAGAGAGTTTTTAGAAAAAGTTAGGAAGTAGGTACGTATTGGAAACGTATATATATATAATGAAATAATATTATTTTACAGTAAAAAAAAATTGAGAACAACGATTTATCTTGATTGATTTTCTAGGTAAATCGATGCATAAAATATCCAACAAACAAATTAAAATTATTTTGTTCTGTTTTCAAAGTCACGAAGAAGAAAAATAAAAACTATAAAATATAGAAAATAAGAATTGCAAAAGATGGTTCATAATTTATATATTTTTTAATTAGATTTTTTAATACAATAATAAAAAAATCAAAATTATCCTAAATTCTCTAATAATTTATTATTTTCTACGATTTTAAATTTGGAATCGTAAAAATCAAACGCTTCCAATTTGAAATCGTAAAAATCAAAGCGCTTCCAATTTGGAATCGGTACTTCTAAAATGATTCCAACTTGGTTTTTTTTGGAATCGCGCTTCCGCGACGTTTCCTCACGATTCCAAAAGCTTCCGATTCTGATTCTGAAGCGGAAAGCGAACTTCTAACAAAGCTTCCGTGTTACATAGCTCTCTGTTAGCTATTTAATTAAAAAAAATATAAATGTTATGCATTTAATTTTTCATTATTCTGTTGTCATTCATTACGATTTCCCGAAATTATATCATTGATATATTATCTAAAAATACTGTTTTACCATAGAATTTTTCTTTTATCATCGTTCATAATGATATTTCAATAGTACTACAACCTTGATCAACAGTTATATGTTAAAATCACTTTCATAATAGCAAAAATTATGAAAACTTAATAAGAGTGCTATTCTTTTCTATTGAAAAAAAAAAAGAGAATCCAATATCGGAGGTTACTCAAAGACATACTTAAATTATGGAGATCTGTCAGTTAATTATTGAGAATCTAAGAAAGTTTGTTTGTACAACAGTACTAATATCCTCACATGATATACATATGTATAGATACACAGGCACACACCTTATATTTATAAACAAAAGTGAATATCTATACATTATATGTATATATGACATCATAAACTAAGACTTTTGGCAAATCAGTGGTTAATGAAATTCAAACCAATGTATCTTGTTGCGCCTGGGCTTTCTCAAGAACATTCCGGTTTTCTCCATTTCAAGCAATTGTCACTATTGATTTCGATCCGGTTTATTACCTCACAAAAAATGAGGGAAAATAAAACATTTTCATTTCCAAAAAGACATAAATGAGAAATCATATTTCAGCAGATGAACACAAAAGAGTTAAGAACCCACAGATCACACAATCTCTGTCCATGTCTGCTTTTTCCTCTTTTTAAAAAACAAATTTCTCCAATCTCTTTTATTTATATAAAACAAAAATCCTTAGATTTATATTCATGGTCTCTCGTCTGCTGCTTCCCTCTCCCCCATAACTATCACTATTTAGAATTTTTTCAAATGTGAAAAAGGAAGCTGATTGTTGAAGCATAAATCCCGGGAGACCACTTTTGCACTCTCAAATAATTAAATTAAACCTTACATATACATATATATACACACATATATCTTTACTCTTTTAGGGTTTCCCAATAAATTTATAGTACTTTATTGTGTTTCATAATACTGATGATAAATGCTAGCTGTATTTACAATGCTCTTCTTCTTCTTTTTTCTTTTCCTTTTTATTATTATTATTATTATTTTTTTTTTTGAGAAAGTAATTATTATTATTTTGTTTTTTTGTTTTTTATTATTATTTTGTTTCTTTCTTTCTTTCTCGTAGCTATATAGCAAAGCCAAAGTGAATAATAATACTAGTGAGAGAAAGAGAAGATGGAGAGTGGTTCCAACAGCACTTCTTGTCCAATGGCTTTTGCCGGGGATAATAGTGATGGTCCGATGTGTCCTATGATGATGATGATGATGCCCATCATGACATCACATCAACATCAACAGCATCATGGTCATGATCATCAACATCAACAACAACAACAACAACAACATGATGGTTATGCATATCAGTCACACCACCAACAAAGTAGTTCCCTTTTTCTTCAATCACTAGCTCCTCCTCCTCCTCCTCCTCGAGTTATTAAGAACAAAGTGGCTTCTTCCTCTTCTCCTTCCTCTTGTGCTCCTGCTTATTCTCTCATGGAGATCCATCATCAAAACGACCTCGTTGCTGGTGTAATCAATCCTTGCTCTTCTTCCTCTTCTTCAGCCTCTGTCAAGGCCAAGATCATGGCTCATCCTCACTACCACCGCCTCTTGGTTGCTTATGTCAATTGTCAGAAGGTAATGATAAAAAGAAACCCTAAAAAAGGATTATACTTTGAAAGTCTCTTCTTGACTCTAACCATCTATATTTGATCTTTTACACAGAGGAAGAAGATTCTAAAAACTCTAATTACCGAACTTTAACTTTTCCTCCTTTTTACATAATCCTTTTACTTTGATGTTTTAGTTTGATTTTGATATCTCCTTTTGTTTAGTAGTTACTTAATCCAACAAAATAGACAAAACATCAAAAGAAACAATCTTTCTATATCGAGAAAGTTTCAAGAAGCTTAGGACCCTAAAAACAGATAACTTCAAGAACCCTATTTTCAAGAAATGATCCAAAGTATTATTGTTTGTGGGCTTGAAGATTAGGACAAATATTTTGATTACTCTTTTTTTGTATTCCCTACTAAGTTATGATATGTCCACAAGAGACTTGACGATCATTGTCTTTTTTAACTAATGTATATTTATGTCTAATATTCATTAATTACAATTTTTTTTTAATGTCTAATATTCATTAATTACAATTTTTTTTTAATGTCTAATATTCATTCATTCATTCATTACAAAATTTGTATGAAGGTGGGAGCTCCACAGGAGGTCGTGGCGAGGCTGGAGGAGGCATGCTCCTCTGCGGCGGCGGCTGCAGCGTCGATGGGACCCACAGGGTGTTTAGGTGAAGATCCAGGGCTTGATCAATTCATGGAAGCTTACTGTGAAATGCTTGTTAAGTATGAGCAAGAGCTCTCTAAACCCTTCAAGGAAGCTATGGTCTTCCTTCAACGCGTCGAGTGTCAATTCAAATCCCTCTCTCTCTCCTCTCCTTCCTCTTTCTCAGGTTATTCTCTCTCTCTCTCTCTAAATCTGTGTTTTAAAAACAAAATTTTATTTTCTTCTTAATTATGGCGTCAAATTAAACGTAAGATGAGAAAAGTGTTGTTTTTTTCCTTGTGGGTTTTAAGAAAGATTTCTCCTTTTTCTGATTTTTCTTGGGTTAATGCCCCTTTGATGCTTGTTGCTAGGGTTAGTGTCAGATTGTTATATATAGCTTACTAGGTTTACGTGTATAATCTATCTATACATAGTTATGTGTATGTAGATGTTTTAATGTAATTGAATTGAAAAGTTTTTTTGTTTTTGTTTTGAATGGAATTTATTTTGCTTGGTACAACAACAATCACTGTTCTTGTCTCTTTCTTCTCCGTTTGTTTGGATCTATTAAATTTATTGCATCAAAAAGAATATCTGGATCTAGAGCCTGTTCGTCCTCAGATCTATTGCTCAATGTAGACATACACATGTTTTTGTACGTATAATCCCATATATTTATATCTACACATTGTCATATCACTCTTATCTTGTCTTCTCGAGTGTAGTTACGTTTGTATAGACACACACACACACACACACACACTCACCTACTTACTCAACTTGTTTCTTTGAATTATTTGGATCACTAGCTTATTCATTTTCATTACTCTTTTCTATCATAGATCTTTGTCTACTTAATTTTGGAACCCATTTAGTGGTTTTTGGTGATAACTTTTGACTTGATTTGACATTATTTATCAAAGTAGGTTATGGAGAGACAGCTATTGATAGGAACAATAATGGGTCATCTGAGGAAGAAGTCGATATGAACAATGAATTTATAGATCCGCAGGCTGAGGATAGGGAGCTTAAAGGACAGCTCTTGCGCAAGTACAGCGGCTACTTAGGCAGCCTCAAGCAAGAGTTCATGAAGAAGAGGAAGAAAGGAAAGCTCCCTAAAGAAGCTCGCCAACAACTGCTTGATTGGTGGAGCCGACACTACAAATGGCCTTACCCTTCGGTAACTTCTTCTCTTATATACTCTCGGTCATAAAACATATTGGCTTTTTGTTTAATAATGCATTGCATAAATTGCATTTAAATGATTGGAAATCCTAATCAAATGAATGAAGTTAACTGTTTGGGTCAATGTATGTTGTTTTTGTTATTTTAGCTCATGTTATCCTTGATTCTTGGATTATAAAAATTGCATTCAGACAACTATAAATCCTAATCAAGATAAATGAATGAATTGAACTTATTTGGTCAATGTATGTTGTTTTCGGGGTTTTTAGCTCATGTTGCCCTTGATTCTTGCTTCCATATTGTTGTTACGGTCCGAATATCTAGTTAAGAAAAGTAGCAATTTTACGTTAGAGCTATACCATAACTTAGCCTAAACTTAGATTCACATACTTAAAAGTCATAACACTGACGAAAGGAAATTCCTCAATGGCCCCTATGTAGTAGTGGCTTATGTCTTTAATACATATGTATGAACAACCCTTGTGTGGAATATATTCTGGAACGTGCTACGTTAGAACCCGAATAACGACCCTATATTTATTGTCGTTACCTAAGCTCTTATGTTATTGACCGATACTAAGTTATAGGTTCAATCTAGCATATCGTTGATGTACCTCATTGAGAATGTTGATAAGAAAACTTAATGGTTGACACGGTTTTTCTCGGGTGTGGATATGAAATGGCAGGAGCAACAGAAGCTGGCGCTGGCGGAATCAACCGGGCTGGACCAGAAACAGATAAACAATTGGTTCATAAACCAAAGGAAAAGGCATTGGAAGCCATCAGAGGATATGCAGTTTGTAGTAATGGACGCAACACATCCTCACCACTACTTCATGGAAAATGTTTTGGGCAATCCTTTCCCCATTGATCACATCTCCTCCACCATGCTTTGATCGATCTTCTAAAAACTTTATTTCATTATATTTATAACCATTAAACAGCTTATATAATATGTATAATCTATGGTTTCTCGGTATACTTAGGAACGTTACGTGTTCCGATTGCTGAAACAAGCGTTTGATGTTTTCATCAACTATATATGATTTGTGTTGTGTAACCTTTTGTACTGTTCTGTGGTTATGTGATAATCTCAATTTCTTAACCCGCAAATTATATTGTTGAGGTAAAAGCTTTTTTGATATAAACATTTTAAATTAAGTTTTATCTTTTGGATTTGATCACTGTTTTGAGCCAGTCCGGTTTTGTAACTATGTTAAGGTTATGAACGGTTACTTAATTTTGAATTAATGGAATGATGCTTTTAGTATACTCAGATGATGTCTCTAGTTCGCTTCTTAATCCGTTTCAGATCTTGGCAAAACATCTTATTATGCAATCAAGTTATACAAACAAACTAAGAAGAAGGCATTCTTAAGTTGCAATTCTCTCTCTAGTGCTTTAGAGAGTTTTTTTCCTGAAATATTAATTTATTTTGAAAGATCATATGATTTTTTTAATTTAAATAATAATTATATATGATATATTTTTTGTGGCAAATTTATATTTATCCACTAATGAGTTTAGTTATATAATTAATGATAGTTCACAACTTCAGCAGTGTTTCTACTGTTTAATGTTACCTCTCTATCATAAATTATACAATTTTTTATATAAAAGATATTATATTTTCTCTCAAAACCAATTGATCAGCGGTGTTTTAATCAACGTCCATTTAATACTAATTTTTTGAGTGTGATTTCTAAACATTTATTTACAAATCACTCATAATAATTTATTAAACTCTTTGTTTTTGTACTTTTTTTTTACATCTTCTAAACATTTTTTTTTTTTATTTGTACTTGAGATTTGAGAAGTCGAAAAGTGAGGGAATATGGTGCCGAAATTGGCACAGCGACAAAAAATTATGAAAGTCATGTGCCATAATCTGTATCATTCTTTTTGATATTCACCACAAAAACGAGATGAGATCGAAATTCATGTTTTAGATGTATCTTAAATTCCTACATTCATATAATATAAAATAAAATAATGATTATATTCTATTTTAACAAACTGTAATATTTTCTTTATTATAATACTCTATTTAAACTACTCTTTAATTTTTTTTTATCTCAAACATATAGTTAAAAATTCCATTTCGTACCAATCTCGTTCTAAATGGATTTGCATTATCTAAAACATAATGTTAAAAAAAAAAACCTTTGAGGTTCTCTGATTCTGTTCGAAATCTGTTAAACAGAGTGGAACACAAAGACCTGGTCCGGCCCAAACCGACCCATCACTGTCCCAAAAATAAAAGACCTGTCAATTACAATTACATGTCTGTTATAAATAAAAGATTTGAATAAGAAATAACAATAAATTAAAAACAA
>OVAY01001810.1:0-24288 GCA_900406395.1 Kernera saxatilis | reverse complement strand
ACAAAAAGAATTGGCTTAAACATCACTTAATATGAAACAGAGGGAGTAATACTAATAATACAGTAGTACTAATTCATTTCGGTATCGAAATTCTATTTTTGATTATCCTAAGATAGTTCTATATTTTGGGACCTATTAATTAGACCTCCTAATCATGATCTAGAACTGACGACAAAACCTTGTCAAAACTCCATAGGTCTACTAATTTTATATGTGAGAATAATTGTATCAAACGCTGCAAATATATTATTACCGACGAAATAGAGCATCACCATACTAAAAATTGCCTGAAAATATTAGTATTTGTTTAGTGAAGGTTGGTTTTAATAAAAAAAAGTTAATTAAATGTTTCGAAAATCCTCGACAAACAGATAAACATGAGGATTAAATAAAGCGACTACTTATTTTTAAAATGTAAGGGTTGTTAATTTATCAGCATTGATTAATTGTTAGTATAGTTTTCTAATTATCTATTAGCCCATAATCTTTAAAAAATCAATTTGGGTGCAGATTGCACCTGTGGCTTAAATTTAAGTGTCTAAAGTTTGTAGCTGGAAAGCAGATGCTTTTGTCCATGTTTCCGAGGAAACAAAATTACTATGATATACACATTTACGTATATAGAGATATGTTATTAATATTTTGATATATTAATATATAAAATGCACGTAAACACACACCCTCTCTTGTAGAGACAAACGTACGATTCTATTGAGGTGCCCTATGTTGTGCATTATCTTTGTATAAATATATTAATGTTTTTAACTTTTTATACAATTATATACAGACAAACACACCTCTATGCCCGTGCCGTGAGCATCATGGATCCTAATTAATTAATCATTATAATTATCGTTATATGTCCTTGAATTTGCCTGAGAATAACGGCACGAAAAATTATGTCGCGATAAATCAAAATCTAGGGAAGTATGTATGAGTGTCATGTAAATAAAACTTTTAAGACATAAAAAAGAAAATTTAAAGAGGATTTGCCAAAAGGATGAAGAGAGTTGACTAATGGAGAGAGGGTTAAATTAGACATTTCCAAATATTAGATTCAAAAATGGGAATAGTGAATACTTTGAGACAGGCTAAAAGCACCGCCTCGCCGCCCTACGCTTCCGTACCGCTTCTTGATATATTTCCAAACCCCATTTAATTCTCAATAATTTAAGCTAATAATCGATTGATTTAGGAATGATTAATTGCGA
Organism: Kernera saxatilis; assembly: GCA_900406395.1. NCBI lineage: Eukaryota > Viridiplantae > Streptophyta > Magnoliopsida > Brassicales > Brassicaceae > Kernera > Kernera saxatilis. The sequence goes on along the minus strand of OVAY01001810.1, from coordinate 23,077 downwards.
CTGTGACTTTAAACTTTAAAGTAAAAATTGCTACAAATTTTATGGTTTTAAAATAATGATTGGGACTTCAAAAAGTAAAGTCACAATTTGTTAATTTAAATGAAAAATAACGTAACAGAAGTTAAAAAGTCAAAATGGAATTATAAAAGTTTTTAAAGCTGTTAAAATACAAAAGTATGATTGGTAAAAAATAAATCTCTAAAGCCCACCTCCTTGTTGTTTTACAAGTTACAACCGTAAAACAATGGTTTGTTCGTTGTATGAATCTTTATCAATATCATTTTATAGATATAAAATCGCAAAATATTGGACTAAGAGAATATTAATAGAGGAGATCAATTAATTCGAGGAGGTGTGCTGGATACATTACAATCGAGACAATGACCTTTTTTTCCTCTCTCGTAGCGTATCCTTTTATTTGCTACATTTTTTTTTTGTAAGTCTTTTATTTGCTACATTACAATCCTAATTAGTGTCAAATAATTGTAACATCATTTCCATATTATAGTTTTTTTTTTGGCAAAAATCATTTCCATATTATAGTTTCAGGCAGAGACAACATATAAACTAATTAACGGACCAACAAACTTTTAAATCAATGAATTCTTAGAAGAGGATGGATGGAACCGAGAAGCCTATGATTTGAAAGTGTGAATCTGGAGTAGAGACTATGACGAAACTTAGGATGTTATCAAAACAGCAGCATGTATTATACATTTATTTTAATATAAAGATTATGCATGCCAACATTTGCACGTACTTATGTATTAAAAATATACGTGTATATATATATATGTATAGGTAAATAGTGTGTAGAACAGAGTGTTAGATGGAATTTAGCATAAGGAGAAGAGATGATAAGACTTCCCTGGCCTCTCTACACGCGTTTTCAGTCCAACCACTATCTTATTCATTTTTCTCCATAACATTCTCTCTTTATTTCTATTATTATATTTATTTATTTATTATCTTTGGTACGAATATTTTATATAAAACACAGTTGCTTATCACTCAGTTCTCCAGGCTCTTTCTCTTAATTAATACTCAAATTCCAACAAAAGTTTTCTTACCTCAAATAAATTTAAAATGCATGGAGCTTTTAAATACGACGTATCTTTTAAAAAATGTTATTTTATATTATTTGTCTTTACTAAGAATTTCATACCAAACTAATTGAAATTATTAATTATAAAAATTTAAATAATAGTTTTCAATCCCATATGGAATATTTAACCACTAAACTATTATGAATTGATTATATTGTTTTAGTTTTAATGCTTGTGTTTTTATAAATGCCAATTTTATGTCTAACTTAATTGTTTCTAGAGAGAAAATTGAAGAGATTAATTGTTAAATGCACATTAGACATTTTACTATACGTATGAAATTAAATCTAAAACCATTGCTACAATAAACGGAACAAAGAAGAATTACTATAGGACTATAATTCTAAAATAACAGGTTTCTACATCTTTTTAAAGAACAGGTGTTTCTACTTTCTACGTAACAGTAATAAGTAAGGAAGCAATAAATTAATAAACTAGTAAATGAAATTATACTTATTAAATAGAGAAGGATGGGAATCAGAGTTGACGTGGAGGAGAAAAAGAGAGGGAGTGAATGATAAGAAGAGTGAGTCCCCAAAAAAAGGGTAGAAACCGCAGAGTATTGTCTCTTCTCGAGCCCTGTGTTGTGTAACTTGTCTACCTCTTTTTTTTTTATTTTTCCTTTTATCTTTTAATTTTTAGTTTCCTAATTAATTCTCAAAAGAATACGTATCTGCATACGTATATAATACGATGAGATCCACATACGACGTAGAAACCATCCATGAGACTTCAACCACAATTGACCATATGCTTCTACTCGCGAGAGTAGTTAATTGTGAGATCTTCGTGATTCTAATTCTAGGGTTTAGTTTGGAGGGTATAATAACAACATATTATTCAAATAATTATTCATTGTTGTTTACCAAAAAAATAAAATAATTATTCATTGTAACCAAAATACCAACCTATTTGTGGATAGTAGTGTAAAATATTTTATTATTATTATTTTGTGTGAAGCATTTATTTAATTGTAGAGAGAGATTTTGGAGTATAGTGTTTGGTGGCTTCTCATCACTGCTACTTAACAGATCTTTCTTACAGAGACAGGGAGAGAACAGTGTTTCTACAATGAGCCATGCTTTCACTGTCATATCATTTACTGCTCCCTCATACCCATTTTCTATTCCTTTTCTAAAATACTAAAATTTCATTTTTTATTTCTTGAACCAAAGATGCAAAAGAAGAAAAGATTAGGTGGGTTACTTTTTTATATATTTTGTTTCTAAGGCAGAAGCCAATATATAAAAATGAGCTTTTAGTTTCTTACATTCTCTTTGGTGCAAGAGTAGTTATTGTAGAGAGGAGAGAGAGAAGAAGAAGAATGTAAAGTTGCAAACTTGGTTTAGTTTCTGTTATGTTCTGTTTCTCTGTCTTCTCTCTTTCTCTCTCTCTCTCTCGCTTTCCTTTCAATTCGATATCTAATCAGAAGCTGAAACTTCTTCACATGGATTGTGTTTCCATCTGGGCCCCACTTCACTTTCACTTCGTATACATACATTCATTTTATATACATGTATCTCTATGTATAATACTGTAAATCTTCTTCATCTACGAAATAAAAGGTATGCAATCAGCAGAGTTCTTGTGGGTCCCGAAGGTTTGAAGTTATGGCTTCTTTTTTTTTTGTTTTTAACAAAAGAAGTTATGGCTTCTAACCATGTCATGCACATGCATACACGTATACTCTCGTTAAATACGCCTTGTCATTCGATTTTACGTTTCATTTAGACCCAGCTTAATTATCAGTTTCTCTTTAACCAATACAAAACTTAATTATTAGCTTGTTATTATTTGGTATAAGGTCTTGCGGATTTGCCAACTCGCATTACTAGACAGTCTAGACTTCCACCAATGAAAGTCATCGTATATCTGATTGGCAACTCTACAAATTATAGAAAACAGTGTGGGCAAAAAAACCATAATCGAAAAAACCGAACCGAACCAAATCGAAATAAGTGATTTGGTTTGGTAACATAAAAGTCTATTTGGTTATCATTTTTATTAAACTTTTGGTTTAGGTTTGGTTTGGTTAAAAATTATAAAACCAAATGATTTTTATGGTTTTTGACTAAAATTAAAAATAATACTATAGTTATTTGGTTTAATTTGAATTTATGGTTTATTATGTTTTTTATTAGGTTTATTGTGGTTTAATATCAAAAACTTAAAATTTAATACTAAAAACTAAAACATATACTAAATGAAATTAAATGAACCATAATATATACTAGTTTTTTTATATCATAATATTAATGCTCTTAATGAAATTTAATATTAAATTTCTATGTTAATAATTCTGATATCGTTTAATATTGTGTATGTAATTTATGTTGTTGTTTTTTAATATTTGAAAAAAATCTTACTTTTTTGAGAGAAAATATATTCATGTAATATATTAATTTTTTTTTTTTTTTGAAAAACATAGATAAACCGAGAAAAACCGAAACTAAACCGAACCAAATTATATATGGTTTTGATATGATTTCACTTTTTGTAAAACCGATAAAATTAAAAACCGAAGAAAACCAAACCGTACCAAACCGAACTATTAATAGTTTTTATATGGTTTAAATTTTTATAAAACCGAAAAACAGTAAAACCGGAAAAACCGAACCGAAACCAATCCGAAAACCGAAATGCCCATCCCTAAAAACACACATGCAAGATGACATAATTAAAAAAAATAAAATGATCTGACTAAAATTTCGTGAATTGACACAACACTTTTCATATTATTATTATTATTATTATTATTTTTTTTTTACTTTTCATATTATTAGTCTTGCAAAATGCTAGTATCCTTATATGTAAATTGCTATTCTGAAAATTTATGATTGGTAAAATATATAGAATCACAACATTATTCTGTCATTTGTTTACTTCGCGGCATACCAATGGTATATAGTTTATATATCTAATAGGTGATCGATGACATCAACATATATGAATATAAATAATTTATTTTTGTGTTAACACATACGTTATATCCGATTTGAATATGAATAGTGACACAACAACGACAATAATACAAAACACTATGATACATGTCTTGACAATATACACAGTTTCTTTTTACGATCAAAGTAGCATAATGAATGTAGATATCATATCCTATTAATATAGTCATGATTGAAATTGAAACACAAGTTTGCTTCTTTGACTATATATTTGTAGAGCATTTACGGCTGTTTGTTTGCATCTTGTTGTATAGGTATCTCAAGGATGGGTACATGTTGTACACATCTACACGCTTAATAGTCATGATGGTTACTCGTCTATATTATCAGAAAAGACCGAGCCAAACCAAACGAAAATCAATATGGTCAACAAAGTTAAACCAACCGGTAAGATCGACCTGAAGGGGCTGGACCATGGAATGTAGAAAAAATGGCAAAAAGGGGATCGGATCGGTGATCGGTCTGATCGTGGCTGATAACAAGTCCCCACACTAGAAACAAAGGGTGTGGATCAAAGTTGAAAAAAACACATATAGAGGCTGCGAATAAAGGACCACTAATTTTCTTCATTATTCTATTATTGTACCGTCTAAGGAAATTGCAAAACCCTAGCTAGATCATTTATTAGGGCATATATAAATCAAACACATGTTTTTTATTTAAATGTTTCCCTGACCACAAACTCTACGATTATTTTCTTCTTATTCAGTTAGACTTTTATAGTACGTATACTATGGGAAAATGGGTTCGAAGATTTTCCAAATCTATACGACCAAATTATAAATTATTTTTTAAGATAATATTTGTTTTACAATACACAGGCATACAAAACGTTGGTAAAACAGAGGCTTGTCATATTGATAAATTTTAGGAGTGGCTTGGATAATTTCATTAACTCTCCATCTATATGACAATTGAGTTCTTTTTTTTCTCGACAATCGAGTTTAATTTAGGAAAACATGATAGAGTTCATAAATAAACGAAGGGATAAAAAGGGCCAAAAAAGAGAATGGAAATAGAGTAGTGCCCATATTAAGTGATCTCGTGAACCTCTTTGCATGCTTTTATTAGAAATATGCTTTTTCCGTCACCTTCTACATTCCTCATTAAGTCTATATATTTGCATCCCCATTCTTTCATAACTAATGTGTTTATAGATATCCAAATAATGCGATGTTTGCATTTGACCAAAAAAAGAGTCTTGCACAAGATTTATGAGAATTTACAATTAAATTTGGGTTTTTTGTTTAGCAAAAAAAAAAATTTGGGTTTGAAACTATTAAGTATATGAGATGTTGCACATGATATTTTTTTTTAATTCTCAAAAACCTAGTATGTTTTAGTTTAAATCGTCATTCGTAATTATTACATATTATATGACGATATGAATTATTATATTATATGACGATATGTTAAATATATACATATTAATCGCATATAATATGAATTAAATTGTCTTTTATAAATTATTAAATCTGGGGCACTTCAATTGTCTTATAAAAGCATACATAAATATTGGTGTAACTAGTGAAATGTAAAACAAAATGATTTAGATAATTTTGCACTCGAGAAAAATCGATCTCTAGTTTAGATCAACATGACAATTCTTTCTCTATTAGAAACCACTACATTACCACAACTTGGTTAGTTGATCAATTTACTTTGTTGAGGTTCTTAAATTTTGTCTTTCTTTTTTGGCACTAAGAAAATGTAAGAACGTCAACAGAGTAAATAGCATCGACCCAAAATAAGTTATTGGGAAAACGCACACGCCTTTTATTCAATGTCTGTTATTATTTTGCTGTATAACGAAGGCTTTTGTACAATATATTATTATGTAAATCATTACGCTACTCATGCCTCCCACATTCCCATTTGAGAATTGATGTATATACTATTACCACTAGCGTGGTCCAAAATTCAATAACTTTTAATCACATCGCTGCATCAATTATTACTGGCAAGCTAAACCTATTTATCTTACTTAACCTATATAACTTTTGTTTCAAAAAAATGAAATGTACGATTAGTCCCATGAAAAAAGTAGCTTTATTATATTGAGGAAAATAAATAACTACGATATATTAAAAAGATATGTATTTTGTTTTTCTTTTAAAGATTTCTCTTAAATTAAATGTCACAACAACAATTCCATTAAAAACATCAAAATCGAAAGAAACATAAGAGTCCTACATTTGCCTCTACCATTTTTACTTTAAATTCTACGAAGTATAAAATTATAAAACTGAAATCAGGAAACATAACACTGAATCTACACCGGTACAGCAGCGACCTGTCCGGTTTACCAAAACCGGTGTGGGTGAAGCGCCGCTAATGTAACTGGTTCAACTTCCGTAGAGAGGAAGAAAACTGTATGAGGTTTCTATCAGAAGCTAGAGGAAGGTCGAGGCTTACCTTTAATGGAGTTTAAGTGCTGAGTAACGAAAATAACTGCCATTACTACTAAGAGACATCCAACCAACGAACTGAAGAACAGAGCCCCTGGCTGTCTGGTTTGAACGAACCCGTAAATCCCATTAGATGTCATCACAATCACATCCGTTAGTCCGTCGTTTGAGAAGTCATCAGTGATAAGTGCATGAGTCGGCTGAGACGGCAGCTCGATGGAAGCCAATACGCTTCCTCCTGGGGAGATGATGACCGCCGCTTGATCTCCTCCCGCGAGGATCATAGGCTGGTTATCATGAATGCGCAACGAGAACGGTTTCAGGGTTGGGACCACCGTCCCTGACTCCGTTAAACCAGATGGAGACGGAAGATTCGACCATGTGGCTTCTGTCTGAAGCTGCCATTGCCAGGACGGCTCGTGGCCGTGCACATCAGGCGTGTATGATGTCACCTGATACGGAAAAACGATGAGCTATTGAACGAAATTCAAAGTCCAAGAAGTTAAGAGATTTGATCATCAGATAAAGAAAGAAAAAATGTACCTCTCCACGATTTGTCAAGAAGATTACATCGCCGTGACTTCCTCTTCTGTGTCTATGACCGTCATCTCTGGGGATGAGAATGGGAGTTGCAATCTCCAAAGAAGAGGTGTCTCTTGTCTGAGCAAAGTGTCGTGAAAACTCTCCATAGTGCAAGAAGTTGAAGGGGGCGTGATGGCAGATCGAGACGTTGAAGAGCTGTTCGCGGACGGGAACGCCTGAGGTTGCCACTGCCCAGCAAGGCTTCAACACTTCCATTGATCCGCTCACTACAGTTCTCTCTCCAACATTGCCTCCAACAACCTAAGGCGAACACAGAGAATATGGTTGTACGACTTGAAGATCCATAATCAAGCCAATGAACTGAAAAGGGCATTAGCGTCTAATGCACCTGAACATGATCGAGTACACCATCTCCATTTATGTCTGCGTGAAGCCCACCTTCAAGCAGATGAAGCTGGAGATATAAAGAATTTGAGGAAGCTATGATAGAAAATAGTAAGCTTGTTCATCATCTTGAAGGAATAGCTACAGGACTTACCTTGCAAAGAGTACGACCAGTAGGCAAATGAATAGCTTCAATTCCTTCCTTTTGATGAGCCACAACAACATTAGGAACCCACCAGAGCTTAGTGTAATTAGTTATAGTCGGGATGTATTGCATACCCTGCATAAACATGTTGCTTTGCTATCATAAACAAATATGGGTATTTTTAATGTGGGTAATTTACCTTTTATAAGAGCTTTACCTTCTTGGGTTTTGCCGAGCCAGCATAGCGTGCAGCCTTCCCAATCATTTTTGGAATCTTTCTCGACAAGTCTTTTCCAGCGGGTGTGTGTTCCTCTGGTTTGTGAAACGGATAAGTAGTAGACTTACCAGCTTGCTTCTTCAATGTTTTCCTCTTGTGTCGCCTGAAATGAGCTAGCTTCAACAATGTATCTTCACGTCGGTCCTGATACAAAGACAACAACGTACTTTAAAACAGTTTTTAAGCATATTAGACTCAGGAAGCACGTAGTAGGAAGCATAAGACTTACCCAGTGATGGGGCATAACACCAAGAATTGATTCTCTAAATTCCCTGCACTCAAACTTCAGCCCAGCATATCTCAGTTTTCAAAGCTTTCAAATGATGATAGTGCAATAAAAATCACTTAAAAGACAACTAGAACAGGTTAACTATGTCGCTCAATGATCAAGGGAGAACGAGTTAACTTTACCTCCCCCGGGTGACGGCTATTTAGAGCATGCACGTCGAGCTTGTAATTGTGTTGGGGAATTAATTGTGATGCATCTGAGGTGTGAGCTTCAACATCCTAGAAGAGAAGAAAGTAAATATTCTATCAATCTGACCACCAAATTTGTCGCAGGTAAGAATATAGTTAAGAAATCTGTGGAGAAAGAAGTGAGCAGAAAGGCAGGAATAACTGACATCAGTCTTTTTACTCCATCGAAGAACACCAGTCCGGCCAGCGAATGCATAAACAGAAAAGTGACGCAAGTTTATAGCTCCCGAATCTTCAGATGCCTGAAAGGGAGCTTAAAGTTCTTCTTAACAGTCCAAACACAGCTCTCATGCACAGTGGGATATGAATAATTGTCGAGTTCTTTCTTTATCATTGGGTTCTAGACAAAATGTGCAACCAGACCACAGAGAGCCACATCTAAATTTATTACCAGAAGCAGTCCAAGGGAAGCGATCATAGTATAATAACTGCACTTTCGTACCTGCTTCTCAGTAGCACTTCTTCTGTGTTGTTCAGCATTTTGTTCGGTCATGCCAAGTTCCTCAAATGGGTCCATGTGATTCTAAGACCACAAGAATAATATATTAGTAATACATGCAAGTTAAATAGGAAATCAACAGAGGGATTTTTCCTTCTACATACATATGGCTGCATCTCCATCCGTCCACCAACAATAACCAAACCAGTATCACCGTGCTTCAATGTGTAATTGCTTATCGAAATTGCTATCTCTCTATGGTGTGCATTATGTGGAAAATCCTCCTATCATTCCACCAACATGGGTAAGTAAAAGGAGAAATACTCTACAGAACTAAGGCAAACTTTTATATGGAACTTTAGACAAAGGACGAAGAGGAGGATAAAAAACCTGAAGATTCGTTTCCCACAGCTTTTTCAGGTTGTGATCAAAGCAGAGCACAGACCAACCTGAGGTAACAACGACCAAAACCTGCTTCTGGGGTGTTCCATCTTTATAGTACCTATCAATAACACCTGTGGCCATTGCCACAGCACGTCTCCCTGACGCAACACGGATCTTGTCAGGCAAAAGGGTGATCTCTGCAAGAACGCGTGCTTCACTGAAACCTTCATCTACTCTCCTGGAATGAGGCTCCAGGACCTAATCCGCCAAACATCAACAGTTGAGCACTTATCCAACACAATAACAAAACCATAAAGAGAAATGCATAAGCACTAAGCTGCAAACTATTCGTTCAAACGATCGAAGTCGCCAGCAAGGCTCTATAAATTGGCGAGAAAGATCGAAATCAGAAATGTTTACCTAACAAAGCAAGGAACGTGCAGAGATCAGAATATATGCATAAGATACCTGAATTTTTGCATCATTTGTAGCGACGAGGACCTCCTTCTTTCCATCACCATTAAGATCAGCTACAATAGGTGGTGGCAGACGATCAGCTTCGTACTTGACAGGATATTCGTCGTACAAATGGAGCCATGCTTCTTTGAACGCAAAATCACCCTCGTGCTGCAAAATCAAGAATCAAAACTCACGTATCAAGTAGAATAAGCTCTATAAAGTAAGCACCAATAACGGGAAAACTGAATACATACGAATCAATCTAGCTAACATGCCACCACTCATAGATCAAATTGGCAGTCGAATTCTACCGATAAAGGAAAATTCAAAGATTGCTCTAGTAACAGATCGATTAAGGGTTCTAGAAGTTCTATGCTGTAATTGAACTAAGAGAGAATAAGAACACGATTAGTGGGGAAATCACCTGAAGAGTGAAGAATATAGCAAATCCAGAGAGCATCAAAATTGCCAAATCGCGTTTCCTCATCTTTGCCTAACCTCGAGCAGATGTATCAATGGCAGATTCGCATCAGCTGGAATCAGTAGGTAGCAATCTCCCAAGCGCGAGAGAGAAGAACGAGAGAGCGATGAATAGTCGAGAAGCAGGCGACCCAGAAGCTCTCGTTGGTATTCGCCAAAACTGTGTCGTATTACAATGTTGGACGTTCCATAACTAAACAGCCTGCCGTTTTCATTATATTTGATCGAACGATATGTCGTCTATTTTCTTTATAATCCGCGAAACGGTAGAGATATCCTCCGAGAGGATTAGTTTAAACCAAGGAGCCAAACACGTTCATTATTCATCGATCGTCTCTAATTTGGGCCGAGAGAACAAAATTTCCCAGGAAAAGGCCGTTTCTCGCCTCAGCGAAGAAGAAATTTCGTGCAGTTCATGTTAGATCCGATTTATCATCGTCGTTTCCCAATAAACTGGTACGCTTTGATCTATTCTCCATGAAATAGTTTCAGAATCTATAAGATGCTTCGATGTTGACTCGTTGCTAGTCGGATTTGTATCTATAATAGCATCTTCTGGATTACTCGTCCGCCATTTTCTAGGGATTCATCGTATTAGTATTTAACACTCGCAATTCATAGAAGTTCTTAAAACTTCGATAACGTTTACTTAGCTATTCTCTGTGGTGTTAGTCTTTGGCGTGGTGTTTAGCAATTTGTTGATAGAGAATACTTAGTTTTTTTCAGATTTTCAGATTTATTAAGAAATCAGTGAATTGGTAGTCTTTGTTTTACTGAGTTGATTTTCCACACCATAATGCATTTTGATTTTGCTCAAGATGAATATCTCTCTCGATAACAGTTTCACCTTGTCCTCATTTTGATGGTATATGTTGGGAAACAAAACATTCTTTTGCAATAGCTATAGATTTTACTTGTGTAGCTTGGTATATGTCAAGATGATGCATCTATGTTTTGGGTGCTTTTTTTTTAGTCTTACTTACCCGGAATCACCGGACATATTGCTTAGAGAACAGAGAATCGAATAACAAAACCCACCTGGACTTGGAAATGGGAGAGACAACAACGGACTCAGAACATCGCATGATGCTCGGCTTTGCAGATCCCATGAAAATTGATCCCCGAAGAGATCGGTTTCCGTGCTGCATTGTCTGGACACCTCTCCCCTTCATTTCATGGCTGATTCCCTTCATCGGGCACGTGGGTATTTGCAGAGAAGACGGTGTCATCCTCGACTTTGCAGGACCTAATTTCGTCTGCGTTGATAATTTTGCATTTGGATCTGTGTCTCGATATATTCAAATCAACAAGGAAAAGGTACGTTTGCAAGATGCTGGCTTTTATTTGTTTCCTTGCTGAAAACTAACAACTTTATTGACATTGGCCTTGGGTTTAATCAGGAATCATCTCTTTCTTCCGGTTCCTGTATGTACAACGGTGAGAGCAGATTCGAGCAAGAAGATTCTCATGAGAAAGAGCCAACATGGGATGATGCACTGAGAAAAGGCACACAAGAGTACCAACACCATTCGTATAACATATTCACTTGCAACTGTCATTCCTTTGTAGCCAACAACCTAAACCGTCTAGCAGTAAGGTCGGGCGGGTGGAACGTGGTGAATCTCGCGGCACTTGTGTTCCTCAAGGGACGTTGGGTGAGCAAAACGGCGATGGTAAAGTCTTTGTTGCCTTCAGTCATAGTCTACGCTTTAGGAATATTACTAGGTGGTTGGACTTTCATAGCTTCCTGCTCGATTCTAGCGGTTTTGCTTACCGGTTGGTTCATCATGGGAACGTATTGCTTCAAAAAGTTGATCCAGCTGTAGATTTGGCTTGATCCAAGGATCTGCCTTATGAAAGTTGGAGAATTGTGGTGTTGAAGAAATGGGCTTGCAATGTGAAGAATATCATTGATTTGGCTGGGAACATTTTGTCGGAATGGGACGGACCAAGACTGTTGTCTGTTGTAATATTAATATTCCATCATTTCGCTGTGCACAAAATGATATGAGTGGTTTGCACATATAGGCACTTTATAGTGTTTTTTTTTTTTTTTTAACTCAAGATTTTATAGATTGTTTTTGCAGTGGATATTGGCAACGATACTTGTCACCTATGTTTTTTATGTTTTGTGTGGCTGTGATGTTAGAAAAGGTGTTCATTGTCAGAAACTGAAACTTTTAAGAGTAAAGTGGGAATATCTATGATTTGGCTCATTTTGGTAAAGAAGGAAGGTAGCATATTTGGTGGGTATAATTATGGTAAATTGAATCACGCGTAGAATAAAGGAGAGAGCAAAAAAAAGATTGATGGCAAAATTGTGATTTGTAGGTGACTCAAGGGGCTATATTTGAAAAGGAGAGCATGCTAAGTAATTGAGAACACAAAGGAGGAAGAGGAGAAGCAGAACAGATCAACACAGAGAGACGAAAAGAGAAAGAGAAGGAGAAGAAGAAACAGAGAGAAGATCTGTGGAAAGAGAGCGAAGAGAATGGCTGCGGAAGAAGGACAAGTGATCGCGTGCCACACTGTCGAGTCATGGAACGAGCAACTCCAGAAGGGAAATGACTCCAAAACGCTTGTAATCTCCTTTCTCCTTCTTCTTCTCCCAATATTTTTATTTTTTTGGATTTGATTTTGTTTTGTTGAGATATGGGGTTGTCTCTATCGTTGATTTTGATTTGTTTGGGTTGCTTAATAGTCTCGATCTCTCACATCGTCGCAATGCAATTACGTTGATTCTTTCCGATTTGAATTCATGCTTGACTCGCCATTTATGAACGTACATAACAATTGAAATCCTCCTTCTTTCTTAAATCTGAATTAGCATAGATTAGATTCAAGGGTTAGTATAGATCATAATGACTAGATTGCAAGTGATATTGATGTTTCTATGAAATTAAGGTGGATTTAATGTTCTCATTTGTTTAGCCCACGCAAATTCCACGAATATTGTATGTGTATCAAGTAAGAGTAGTTTTAACATTCTTATAATATGATCGAAGATGTGATTAATTGTAATGATTTTTCAATAAAATGGTTCATGATTGGTTAATTTGTTAAAGGTGGTGGTTGATTTCTCGGCTTCTTGGTGTGGACCATGTCGTTTTATATCTCCATTCTTTGCTGATTTGGCTAAGAAACTCCCCAATGTGATTTTCCTCAAGGTTGATATTGACGAATTGAAGGTAAAATCTTCTCTCTTCATTTTCTTTCTTTGAGAGAGATTGTTTTCTTTTATCAATGAGCTCACAATCCTCTTTTTGTTTTGATGCATGGAACAGTCAGTGGCGAGTGATTGGGCGATAGAGTCGATGCCAACATTCATGTTCATGAAGGAAGGGAAGATTGTGGACAAAGTTGTTGGGGCCAAGAAAGATGAGCTTCAGTCTACCATTGCCAAACACTTGGCTTAAGAGACATTTCTACACATTAATTCATTAATGCTTTACGTACTAGTATTGAAATGTTATAACTTTGTTCCCCTTTGTTATGATTCCAGTCTAATCTCATCTGATTAGATTCTGCCTAAGTGAATTTGAATCTACAAATCGCTTTGTTCATCTAGTAAATCTATTGCTTTTACCTTTTTTTTCCACATTGTGTTTTTAGAAAACTACTTTCTACACCTTTCCTCAAAAACTTTTTGTGAAGAAAAGAAAGTTCATCAGGAGAAGATAACTGGAATCCTGAAATCAAGTGGGTTTCCAAGATTAAAGCTTTTTCATGAAAAGTAATTAACCAAGCATGGATTTTGTTTCTTTCTATATGGCATTAAATTACCAAGGGATCTACACGAATAACAGCTACTTAATTTTATGATTTTCTTTTAAAATTTGTTACTAATAAATGAGAACGTTCCCGGGATACAATCTAATAAAATCCGTTTTAAGGAAAGAGACAAATTCCCTCCACTAAATCATTTTACACGATATTGGCGAAGCAATAGTCTATCCATAAATCTCTAAGGAAATATATGCAAATTAAGACAAACTTGAATGTTGAAACATCCCATTCGTTATAGTTTATACGAACCCTATAACATCAATGAAAATCATCGGATTCATACAAAAACCACAAATTAACCAAAACACCAAAAAAAAGAAGAGAAAATTCATTCTCCTCTATTCTCTTCTGCTATTACTAATAAACCGCAGAGAGAATATCCATCCGCAAAAGCAAAAGCAAAAACAAAAACAAAAAGTCACTTTTCTTTCGGATACAAGCAGATAAAACCCTAATTTACTAAAAAAAACCGGGTTTTGCTCGATCTCGACGTAGTTATATAAATAAAACTCTCAAAAAGCTCTAATAATAACCATAGTTATTATATCCACCGGAATATGGATATTGATGGTGGTAAGGTTGCATCGCCGACGCATGAGAGTAGTACCCCGGAGATGGTGAAGGAAGGTAGCTCATATCGGCAGGCCAATATGGCGTTGATTGGCCATAGTATGAATTTTGATGGTTGTTATAAAAATTGTCACGATGATGTTGATGAGGATGATGTGTTCCGGTTTTCACGAAGGACATTTCAGCATCTTTGCCTCTCTTCGAACCCATCAATTTCAGTAGCTTATTTGGATCGCCTTGACCCGTAACATATGCCATTCCTTCGTCCACGTCTATCCAAAAGTTCCCTCCTAAACCATATTAAAAGCCATTATCAGAGAAAAATAAATTAATATTGAGACGACAAACGCGATGATATGATATTATGTTTAAATCAATGAACGAACGAACCTTGGATTTTCTTGAGGATTTTCGTCATGCTCTTGTGCCATTCCGGAGAGTTGGTGTTCACTTTGAACCCACAAGTCTGCAATAAAACGTTTTGCAAGAATCTTAATATGTAACGTTCATATCGCACCAATAATCGATAGATAAACTGAGAAATATGATTATGAATATGTAATGATAGATTGAAAACGGACCAGACTTGTAGTTGTTTGACGATTTGACGAAAACATGCTTGTTATCTTTATGAACTCGTGAAGAAACTATATAGAGTTGTATGAATTGCAAGTTTTGTATTTCTTTGCAAAATGAACGAGAGTGGTGTATATTTATATTGGTTTGAAGATTTTTTTTCCTTAACATTGAAAAGATTCAATTGAAATACTCAAGAGTTTATATTGGTTTGAAGATTATTATTTGATTTCTTTATCTATATTTATATGGTAACTATATCTATATTTTTCATAAAGGGTTCCATATATGGACTTGGTGTTGTTAATTGTATAATATTTGCTTTCCTTATGTGGCATGCTCTCATCCAAATTCTTTAATGGTATAAAATTACGACGCAAGTCTCCTCTAACTCCATAATTACACTATATCTTTAGACAATATACACATATATTATCGCAAAAAAACGTTGCTGATTTTTGTCAAAAAAAAAAAAAAAAAAAACGTTGCTGAGATTTGGAGAAAATAATATCTGCAGGATTTATTGATTTTCAAGTCCTTATCATAGTCATACAAAATCGTAATTTGATGTGCGTGTAATGGGTCTTTTCTTTGAGACCCAATGATCAATATCAACCCTCCTAACGCCACACTTATTGAGCCCAATTACACTTTTTAGGCCCATTAGTGTTGAGTGTGCTATTCAGGGTTTAGCGAGAGTCCTTCGTTTCAACCTTAGAATCGGAGAAGTGAAATTCGGAAAGCGTAATCGGTTAAATCCACCATCTTTTGGATCGCAATCTGCTCTGCTGATGCTTTGGTGAAATGGGTTTCGGTGCAATTAGATCGATTTTTCGACCACTGTCGAGAACCCTGGTTTCGCGTGCCGCTGCTAACTGCTCGTCTGGGCCGTTCCCTGCGACGATTCCGGCCGCGAAGCCCGAGTTATGCTCCTTCTTCGGTGGATCGAGTCACTTGAGGTTGCCATGGATTCCAGTGGTTAACCATTTGCATAGCTTAAGCTTAACTGATACTAGGCTTCCGAAGAGACGACCCATGAGTCATCCCAAGAAGAAAAGATCCAAATTGAAACCTCCAGGTTTGCCATTTTTTGATGGTTAATTGGTACCTTTATATATCGATCATTCCTCGCTTTTGTGTGTTCATTTATGCTTCATTGTTAGTCCGCGGTATCGTAGTGGCGCTAAGATTAATGCTTTGTTTGTGAAATTGGGGATGAGTGTTGTGTGATTGAAGTCGAGTTAGTGTAATCTTCGTAAAGGTTTTGTTTATTAATCTAGTTAGCATTTCGTGGGTTTCTCTTCCGGGTAAAACCCTATAACTAGTTTTTAGTATTGATCTCGTGTACTCTTAAGTGGAATGTGATTGTTGTTAAAGCTCGACAAGAGTGTACTTGTTGAAAAAAAATTATGTAGCCAGAGAATCTATGGTGGAATGGTTGGATGAATAACCGATTTGTGGAAAATGCAGGGCCTTATGCATATGTTCAGTATACCCCTGGCCAGCCAATTTCTCCAAACAATCCCAACGAAGGTAGTGTGAAAAGAAGGAATGCGAAGAAGCGAATAGGGCAGCGGCGTGCCTTTATACTGGTTTGTGTGATTTCTTTCTAGTTTGTTTTTAGAAATTTGAAGCCTTTTTATGTTTGCATATCGCTACATTATTAGGGTGTTGTTTCTGCTGACTGTTAAAAGAAACTTCTGATGAGAGATCTTGGAGGTTGAATCCATAGACTGTACAAATGAGAGCTGAGAATCTTAGTAACCGATGGGAAAAATGTAGGCTGTATCTTTGCTTCTCTGTTTTGTTCCATTTCTTGGCGAAACAATGTTTCTACATTATTAGGGTGTTATTTCTGCTGATTGTTAGGATAAACTTCAGATGAGAAATCTTGAAATGTTGAATCCATAGATTGTACAGATAGGAAAAATGTGTGAACTTTGAGAAGTCGAAGTAACCGATGGGAAAACGTAGGTTGTATCTCTATTGCTTCTCTGTTTTTTCCCATTTCCTGGCGAAACTGTCTGCGATGTTTCTTATGGATTTTGTTACATATGATTAATGTTGTTTCCTAATGAGATCGAGTCCTCCTGAATACTTTCTCAGTCTGAGAAAAAGAAGAGGCAAGCGCTGGTGCAAGAGGCGAAGAGGAAGAAGAGAATTAAGCAGGTGGAACGTAAGATGGCTGCTGTCGCAAGGGACCGGGCTTGGACTGAAAGATTGACTGAGCTTCAGCAGCTCGAAGAAGAGAAAAAGAAGTCAATGTCTTCTTGAATTGCTTCATTCAGCCAAAATAAAATCTAATCGTAAAATGAAAATCTCTTTTTCTTGCCCTGAGTTAGAATTTTGCTTCTCTTTGTTGTGTCTGGACGTGTTCTCTGAAGAGTTTACTCGCCCTTTTCTTCTACAAACTTTATCGGAAGAACCGAGAGTTACTTGACGTTTCTGGTTTTTATAATCAGCCCTGTTCTTGTTTCATGAGCTTGTCGACATTCTTTTTTTTATTCACGGCAACTCAAGAGACTGAAACGTACAAGATTTCTGAATCAAGACAAGCGAAGCGCCACGTGTAACCTAACTAGCGGCTTGGGCTGTTTCTTTCTCTGCCACGTGTACCCATAGTTTTCCGCGATCTCCCAAATCTAACTCTTGTAATAAAAGTCTGCTTGGTCGCTGATATTTCCTCTCTCTCTCTCTCTCTGTCTCATCTATCAAGAATCATGACTAGCGAAGTGAGAGAGAAGAAGATCAAGAGCAACGGAATTTGGTTAAACGTGGCTGAGAAAGGAGACGACAAAGGGCCTTTGGTTCTGCTTCTCCATGGCTTCCCTGAGACATGGTTCTCGTGGCGTCACCAGATCGATTTCTTGTCGAGCCATGGCTACCACGTAGTAGCTCCAGATCTCAGAGGCTACGCTGACTCCGATTCTCCTCCGAGCCACGAGTCCTACACCGTGAGCCACCTCGTCGCTGACGTCATCGGTTTGCTCGATCACTACGGCACTGCTCAGGTGAAACTGATCTTCTGAGAATCCAACGGTTAGATTTAGATAGATTTCTGGAATAAAGTTTACATTTTTACTGTTATAGGCTTTTGTGGCTGGGCATGACTGGGGAGCAATCATAGGTTGGTGTCTGTGTTTGTTTAGATCAGACAGAGTCAAAGGTTTTATAAGTCTCTCTGTTCCATATATTCCAAGAGATCCAAAACTCAAACCTTCAGAGTTTTTAAAAAGCTTTGGAGAAGGTTTATACATTTCTCAGTTTCAGGTAAAAACCCATAATTACTTTCAAGATTTGTGGTGTTTCTGTTACGTTACTCATTTTCAGTTGATTCAATTTCTCGGTTCGGTTTTTACAAGAAACCCGGAAGAGCTGAGGCTGCATTTGCAAAACATGATTGCTTGACGGTTATGAAGAAGTTTTTGCTAATGACGAGAACAGATTACTTGGTGGCTCCTCCTGATACAGAGATCATCGATGATCTTGAGATACCATCGACGATCCCAGATTGGATAAACGAAGAGGAGCTTCAGGTGTATGCAGACAAGTTTCGAAAATCTGGATTCACAGGCCCTTTGAATTACTACCGAGCCATGGATATGTAGGTTTCACTCTCTCGTCCGAGTCCTTTCTGTTTACAGAACAAGTATTAAATTGAGCAAAACTACAGGAACTGGGAGATATTGGCGCCGTGGCAAGGCTCGAAAATCGTTGTTCCGACAAAGTTTATTGCGGGAAACAAAGATATCGGAAATGAAGGACCGAATGGGACGATGCAGTATGTGAAAGGAGAGATGTTCAAGAGCATTGTACCTAATCTTGAGATTGCTGTTATTGAGGATGGCCATCATTTTATCCAGCAGGAGAAGGCTAAACAAGTCTCAGAGGAGATTCTCTCCTTCTTAAACAAGTTACGGCACACGACAGCGTAAAATCATTCTGTTTTATGGCATTATATAGTTCTCAACTCTTGAGTAAAACTACTAATGTGCAATGGAGAATAAAACACCGAGCGTGATCTCGGTAATAATTATGGGTAGTTAATAAAGTAAAGACTAAAGAAAGATCTAATCTTTTCTTTGCGTTTGTTTTTGTTCAAAAATAAACAAAGGAAGAAGCCAAATTGGATTTGTGCAGATAATAAATTGACCTGAAAATATTACGAGATTGAGATAAAAACAAAAATGTTCTATCAACTTTTAAAACGTAACTGTTACAAAAGCGCCCATTAAGTTTTAGGAATTCTTAAATAAGCCCCCAATACTTTTACAATTAGGTTAGATCTATAAAGTTGAGAACGACTTTGTACCTAGTGGAGTTGTTGTAATGTCAAAATTTGCATTGCTGATAATAGGCAAATTCCAAATTCATTAGCGAACTCACTCTAGCAGTAAAAACGGATTCGTATAGATACATATTTTACAAACAAACACCAAACTCATTAAATTAAAACAAGGCCAAAAGAAATCAATCTCTACACAAAGTAAGAAACGTTAATAAATCTCATGACTTTAATATGAAACACAAGCGGGTATATTACAACAAATTTAACAGAAAAGAAAAATACACACACACCAAACTCATAAATTAAAATATCGCCAAAAGAAATCAACCTCCACACAAATCAAGAAACTTTAATCAAATCCATGTGACTTTGGTTATCCAGTAACAAAGCTCAATTAGGCGTCGTCATGGTTAACCCTCCGACAGATCTTCCGGATCTCACCGTTCATCCCCGTCAACGGCGAGATATTTCCCATCTTCACCATCGACTTCACGAACTGCTCAAAGAACCTTTCCTCATTCTCCGCGTAAAGCTTGACCAGCTCCATGGAGTCTCTGCTCTTGGTGAACAGAACCTCATCAGAGCTCAAGAGTCCTTTAAACGTCATCAGGTTCTTGAAGTAGTAGTTGTCAAACTTAGTCGGCGTTACATAGTCGAGAGCAAAGAGGTTCTGGTCGTCACCAGAAATCGGACATCTCTGTTGCAACATAGAGGCGTAGTTTTGATTCAAAGTCTGGTCGAGATCGCTGTTTCCAGAATGGTTGTATAACCTTTGTCGGAAACTCTTGCACCTTGAGTTTCCTATCGTATGACCTCCTACATTAGAATCATGGTTATTAGTTTTGTTTTTCTTACAATTGTGCATTTTCTTAATTTTAGCAGAATTAGCCTATTTTCATTCATATTTTGTTAGCCTCTTTCTTAATTGTCTTTTAAAGTTTTGATCCAATCATGTGTTTACTCATCATTATTTAAAACAATTACTTATTCTTTTAATTATTTTTTTATAGATTTCTTTTAATTAATTTATTATTGTAAAATAAAAACTTAACATTAACTTCAAAAAACATAAACTCACTATATTTAAAACAAGCCCATTAAAAAAAAAAAAATCTTTATGCAATTCATCAACACTCCAAAAATATTATAGGATCGGGTGTATTCACTAGTATATTACCTAAGAGAGCAACAAGATCGGTGAGATCGAGTCCTTGACGGTTGAACTTGGTGACGATGGTCTCCAAAGTGGAGTCAGAAAGAGGTATGTTGTTGTTGGAACCTTCCAAGTTTGCTTCTCTCGCGTCTCTTCTTCCTAGATATACTTCCCAACTCGGTCCACCAGTCTGTATATAACTGAATTAATTAACGAATGTTTGTAAAATTTACTAATCCTAGTACGGTTGTCTTGTGCTACGAGAATTGACTTACAATAACAGTGGTGTCTCTAGCGACGAGAGCCAAAAGATCAGCGCAAGAAACTGTTTGAGGACATTCATTTTCCAAGGCAGACTTGATATCATCGATGACTTCGAACCCTCGAGCAGAGTCTTGGTTTGACTCTGATCGTTTCTCGCTTTCCATGGTTCCACTATTGTCCAATAATACGGAAGCATCACATCCCTGCATCACATCCATATATTAAGACTGAACATTTGTCCATATATTCATATCAAACATTAAGTTTTAAAAAGAGGCTAGATTTTGTCAAACATTGACGAAACAGTCATGGAAGTGAAGCCTAAGCAAAGAGGCAGCCGTGCGAGGGTCATCAGAGTATGCTTCGGCGACTAAAGATTGAACAATTGCTTGAGCTTTTGGGCAGGAGTTGTCGTAAAAATTAGGGGAAAGAGAGGCGCTCGTGCATTCGTTGGTTTGATAACACATACAAAGATGAAAAAAGGCAACAAGGGAGATTTGAGCGAGAACAATGCACATCCTTGACTTTGCCATTTGATTCTTTATTCACTTGCGAGTTTTCTTGGGATTCTAGTGATTATTGTGGGAGTGATGAATGCATGAATTCATTTAATTTATAGAGGAAGACTTGATTTGTATGAGTTTTTTCACCTAAACTTAGCTTGTTAGACAGTTGGAAGGACACATTAAATGTGAGTGTTTGTTTGAGTATGAGATTTGTTACTTCTATATATTTGTCCAATGTCCATATTCTAAATTTCTAATTACCATTTCATATATCCCATACAATGTTCCTTTCTGATAATTTTAAGCTTAAAATTATTATGACAAAAAATTATGACAATTATTGTTGTCACAACATTGTGACGATTTACATACCGTATTGTGACGTATTTATTTAGTCATAGAACCGTTAAAATTTGGTAGTAACATTGTGACTGAACTGAAGGTAACTGACTTTTTGTCACTAATCATGACGAATTTGTTACAAAAATATATAGTCACAAATATTGTATCGATTTGAGACCAAATTAGGTAACTAAATTATACGATTTTTGTGACTAAACTAACGTCAATCCTAGTTACAATTTTTTTGTAACTACTTTGTCACAATTAGTCACTGTTTTAGTGACCTCTGCGTTTTGTCGTAGATTGTGACATAATTGTTACCATTTTTTTGTGACAAAACAAAAAAAAAACACATGATTTAAAAATTAAAAAACAAATAGTTTCAGTTCTAAAAAAATACATAATAACCCAAAAGAGAAAAAATATCATTACAAAATTATTAAATTATTACTCAGATTCGTCCGCAAAATTATTAAATTATTACTCAGATTCGTCCGTAGTTAATTCGATATATGAATTTCCATCTTCAGCATTTGATTCGTACTATTAGTGTCGTATGTTTCGTAAAGTAGATTAGGGGGTGAAAGGGAAAATATATGAATAATTTTTTACCTTTGGGTTAGATACTTAGATATGTTGGTTTAAATGATTTGTTAAGCGCTATGTTGATTACAAGTCTATAAAACTAGTTTCTCTTTTTTTTTCTTTTCTTTTGTAGGTCTTTCTTTGTGTTGAGAATAGAAAACGTAAATATCCGTTTGCTATTTTCAAAAGGGAAGATGCTGATGGACTCGTAAATCGGCCGGTGCGATAACTTCCTCTAAAACAAGAGAAAGCTAAAACCATAAATGAGGTGAAAGATAGTTTTAACATCCCGTCACATGCAACGACCATCCATAAGCATAACGCGCCTTACAAAGCCACGTCATTATATTATTATACAATACAAGCTGATTTAACTATGAATCTAATTAATTAATGACCACCGGGAAGCTTCTCCTTGATCTTCTCCATCATGCCTTTCTTCTCGTGGTGAACGCCGCCGGTGCCGGTGTCATAAGCCGTGGTGGTGCCCACCGTCGCTGATGAAGTCTGGTGGGACCCATGATGACCTGGCAGCTTCTCCTTGATCTTTGCTGCTATTCCCTTCTTCTTCCTCCTTCCACCTACTCCATCGTCCTCCTGCATTCATGCATGCACGCGCGTGTAAATCAGAAGAACATCAAAAATCTTCATAAAAAAGCTATAATACTTTTGCTACATTTTCCATATCTAAATATAATAAATCACAAATCAATTCACAAAAAACTGCTACTCTCTCCTTGTGACACGTGTCATAAGTCTCATATTCTCAACTTTTACATTTTTTTTAAAATAAAAATTCACTTATTATTTTCTTTAAAAAAAAAATTCACTTTTATTAGATAAAAAAATTTATTATTTTTTCTCCACATTCACGATCTCCACCTCTTTCTGCACACTTTATTTTTAAAAAATCTTTTAAATTCCACAAACAAATATATTAAGTTT
>OVAY01001809.1:0-24290 GCA_900406395.1 Kernera saxatilis | reverse complement strand
TTCTGAAATTATTGATTTTTTTATTTTATTAAGGGCTAAAACGTCATTTTTTTAAAATATAATGTATTTTCAAATTTCTAAAAATTTTATTGTAGATTTCAAATTTCTAATAAAATTTAAGGTATACCAGCAAATAATTTTAAATTTTTTTGGTAGTTTAAAAACTAAATAGAAATTTGATAAATTTGGATGAATTTAAAGATATATAACCAATTAATAAGCAAGACAACACATTTTTTTTCTTCTTATTACAGTTTATGATTTAAT
This sequence comes from Kernera saxatilis, assembly GCA_900406395.1. Classification (NCBI taxonomy): domain Eukaryota; kingdom Viridiplantae; phylum Streptophyta; class Magnoliopsida; order Brassicales; family Brassicaceae; genus Kernera; species Kernera saxatilis. Next base: position 24,023 of record OVAY01001809.1, on the reverse strand, counting down.
AACAACGAAGCTTAACAATATATAGAAATCAATTTAGAAACTTGATTGAATAAGTTCTTTGTAAGTTTATGAATCTTTTCCACAAATAAACTGTGATGTTTTGTACTTCTACTTAAAAAAAATTGGTAATTATACTATGTGTATATAATCTCGAAATTAGATACTTTCAACGATAAGTTATTGTAAGATCGTTTTGTAGAAGATATAAATTAGGGTAAAGGGGCAATAGGAATCCAAAAGTGGAAGAAGATTTGAGGACCACTTGGAAATGGAAGAAGAGATAGAGAAGGCATGTGAGCTCTTTTTAATTCGTTGCATGTTTCTTCTTACTCAGATCTATTTCTGTCTCCACATCAAATTTTTAACTATTTCCTTTTATTTTTTCTTTAACATTCTTTTTTCCTGTTTCAATATAGTACTCTCATTATATTGAACAATTTAAATTTTGGAACGGCTGCCATAAGTTGTAAAATTTTTTTTTTTTGACATTATCTTGTCTTGGACCCCACATGTGAAATTCAAAAACATTTCAAACTAGGCCATAAGAGCTATGTTGTTTCTTCTAGTTTTGGTCCCCGCTTCCTCACCATCTAAATATATTCGACATTTTTTTGGTAAAAATATATTCGACATGTGGGTTTTCGATTTATAACTATTTAAGATTTATTTACACCAATCATTGACAATATATGTATCGCAAAATATAAATAAAATTTTCTACAGCGATCATATACAAATTCTGTTCTAATATTGACCCAAATCTTTTTATCTCTAACCGGTTAAATTAAGTTCACTTAGTGATCCAATGCCCATTTTACACCTTTATTATTAGGTTACTTTTGTTCATCTGTCAGCAGTTATTAGGGTTCTAAAGGAAGAAATTGTAAAGTTTACTTGTTTAAGATAAAGCAAGACAAACCGAAGGACAAAAATATACCGACCAAGATTCGTGTAAAAAGCAAAACTGAGATATGAATTTGTTGCTATGCAAATAAAAATATAAAATAAAATGTTTGCTAAGACCAAATAAAATTAAAGAGGGATTTAGGGATTTGGGATGTGTGAGAAGAACAGTCCATTGAATCAGTGAGATAGGATTCTTTCATTACACTGTCTTCTTCTGCTCAGCAAAGGTTCGAATCCCCATATCAATCATCCATTGTCTTTTTCATCTTTGTTTTCATCATAAATAGAAAAACCTCAGTTTTGCAATTTTTGACAAAAAAGGAATTAGATCCATTTACTGTTTTTAGTTAACTATTACAGAATGTTTTTTTTTATGTAGGAAAAAATATGGATTATGACCTAAGACGGGAAGTTAGGCTTTTAGTTATCAAATTTACCCATCTTTGTTTTGTAGACGATCTACTAATTTTCACAAAAGGATCTTTGGAGTGCTTGACAGAATTTCGACAAGTATCAAGGCTGGAAAGCAGTGTTGCAAAGACCTTACTCTTTCACTCGGGGATCACCGAAATCAATTTAATTCAAAGTGAAAGGGACATCGGTCTTAAGAGAACTACTTTTCCTATTCGCTATCTTGGTCATCTGCACCAAGTCAAGCTTAAGTTTCAGACATAGTTCGTTAAACACCTTTGACCTTTCTTTTGTGGGGCAAGTTCAACTTATTAAATATGTAATTACCGGGTTCGTCTAACTTTTAGAGCTCGAGTTTCATCATTCTAAAGAGGAACTTTCAAGACTATATATTGATGCTTATCATTGGCCTTCTTATGGGATGGTGATCCCACCAGTTTATAGAGGTGCACTTGTGGCTTATGACTATGTTTCTAAGCCAAGTCAAAATACGAACTTGAGATAAGGAATTTGATTTCGTGCCTCACTTGCACATTAAAGCTAATATGGATTATTTTTTTTTTTTTTTGAGAGGGGCCTATTTGAGTTGCTTGGGCAAAGCGGGTATACCTTTCTTGGAGGACCTTTTGGGAACTTATCCATCGCATCCCCTGTTTATGGTATTTCAAAAGATTGTTGAAGTTTCGATTACTTATTTTCCTTTATATCAATTAAAAACTTGGCAATTGGCATATATTGATATATACAACCCAATTTTGGACAGATGATTGGCTTTCTCAACTATGACTTTTGGAATCACCACAACAACATGTTGTCTTCTTTATATCTCGATAAGTGAAAGACAAGACCATATCTTCTTCGAATACACCTATACATCGGTAAATTAAGTGATGACCATAATTAGTTCTTATCTTCACCGCCTAGCGGGGCCTTGTAGACGAATGGATGAAGCGCAAGCCTTACAACAATAACCTTTATGCTGTAACGGTCCTTACTTAACAAATTACCACTTATGAGCTCTAACGTGAGCAAAACAGGCGTTACCACACACACACAATTCTTATTGAACAACACACTCTTTTACATGTGGATCGGTTTTCTACACAGTAGAGCATCTTCCTACTATAATCGAATTGCAAACTGTAAGAGAAGAAATGGTACACGAAAACGATAAAATCTTATAATCGATTATCTTTGTTTGAATGCTATGCAGTGACAACACCAATATAAACCACTAAGATACAATGTTTTTGCATTTAAAAATATAATACAAGTTGTAACAAAACAAAAAATAGTTTCTTCCGTATAAAATTTAGTTAACTACTTGCGCACACATTTTATTATAACGTAACACTCCACCCAAAAGGTTAAACCTTCGACTAGACGACTTCGCCGCAGGCTCACAACAAGCAAAGCCGAATCTGTTTTTGGCAAACCAAAAAAAAGAAAAACATCTCTCTGGTGTGTAACTATGGCGTCGTCTTCTAACGCAGTGATCGAATCCTTAGGCTCTCTTAACAAAGACTCATTCGTTTCTCTCCTATCGAAACTCATCGGCGAATCGAAGTTCGTCCAGAACAATCCGCCGGAGCTCATCCCGCAAGAGGATCGAATCGTAAATCATGTCCTCGATTCTCTCCGTCCTTACAGTACCGAAACTGGTGGTGGTCCTCTTGTGATCAATCATGTGGCGTATCACTCAGGAAGAGGTAATCTCATCGTCGAGTACCCAGGTTCTGTCCCCGGAAAGATCTTGTCTTTCGTCGGAATGCATATGGACGTCGTCACCGCGAATCCCGATGACTGGGTAATTTCTAGTGATTCCATTTTCGTGGTTTTGATCCGTGCCCATTAGAATTAGGGCGAAACTCGATACTGGGTTCTGGTTAATTTCCAAAGAACTGATGTGAATCGTTTCAAATTTCAAATCTTTCTCTCCTTTGTGTACTCTGGGTTTAATCGGTTTCTGGATTTCAACTACTGTGAAGTATCGGCTATATTGATTTTTTCGAATGTTCGAATTCTGACTTTTAAATTGATTCGAATATTTGGAGAGTTACACTAAGATTTTCAAATTACAGGGTTTTTAGCAGTCTCTGGATTCCATTTTCGTGAAATCAATCGGTGCTCACTACAATTGGGACAAAATCCGAAATTGGGTTCTGGTTGATTTTCTGTAGCAATGACGTCAATTGTTAAAAAAATTCAAAGCTTTCTCTCCTTTGTACACTCGGATGTAATCAGTTTTGTGGATTTCAACTACTGTGAAATATCAGCGTATTCAGCGACATCAATATTTTTCGAAATTTTGGTTTCTGACTGTTCAGTTGATTCAAAATTGTGAAGAATTGCACTATGATTCTACTGTCTGATTACAGTTTTTGTTCATAGGAATTTGATCCTTTCTCGCTAAGCATAGATGGCGATAAGCTTCGTGGTCGTGGGACTACAGATTGTCTTGGTCACGTTGCTCTTGTGACCGAACTCATGAAGAGACTCGGGGAGACCAAACCGGCATTGAAATCATCTGTGGTGGCGGTTTTTATCGCCAGTGAAGAGAACTCTTCGATTCCAGGTGTTGGTGTGGATATGCTGGTTAAAGACAAACTTCTTGATAAGCTCAAATCCGGACCCTTGTTAGTTTCCATTCTTTTGTAATCTTCTTGGGAGGTTTTCAGACTAAAACATTGGAGGGTGAATGAAGAAGCTTTTTGTTGTGTGTTCTTTTGAAGGTTTTGGATTGATACGGCGGATAAGCAACCGTGTATTGGAACCGGAGGTATGATTCCGTGGAAGCTTCATGTCACTGGAAAGCTTTTCCACAGCGGCTTAGCTCACAAGGTATGGTTTGGTGTTGTATATGAATGATTGCTCGATTTGATGAATCTGCAAGCTCGGCATTGATCTTTTTCTTCTGTTTACGCGCAGGCGATTAACGCGATGGAGTTAGGAATGGAAGGGCTTAAGGAAATCCAATCCCGGTTCTACAGAGACTTTCCGCCTCACCCACAAGAAAAAGTTTATGGTTTTGCGACGCCATCCACCATGAAGCCAACACAGTGGAGTTGTAAGTTTTGGAATGTAAAGCATAATGCATGTATGACTAATGACTCCAAATGTTGTCTACTTACTCCCAAGGATTTGTTTGGTTTTTGCAGATCCGGGAGGGGGAATCAACCAAATCCCTGGAGAATGTACTGTTTCCGGTGATGTCAGGTTATTTTTCTAACTTGTGAATACCGTAAACCGAGATGTCTCATCGCTTTTTTTCTTACTTCTTCTCTATTCTTTTGGTTTCAGGTTAACTCCTTTCTATGAGTAAGTCTCTTCACACTTCGTCTTAAGTCCTTTCTATGGATTAAGACACAGTTTAATGGTTTTCCTTGTTTTGCAGCATTAAGGAAGTGATGACCAAGCTGCAAGAGTATGTAGACGACATAAACAGTAACATAGAGAAACTCGCGACCCGTGGTCCTGTTTCGAAATATGTCTTACCGGATGAGAATTTACGTGGAAGGTTTGGTTTTTCCTCCTCACCTCATTTCATTCCTTCTCTTATTAAGTTATTATACTGTCCCTCCCAAAAAATCTTAAAAAGTCTCAATTGTCTCCTGCAGGCTCACGTTAAGCTTTGATGAAGCATCAGCTGGAGTTGCGTGTAATCTTGATTCCCGCGGCTTTCACGTTCTATGCAAAGCAACCGAAGATGTTGTTGGGCACGTGAAGCCTTACTCGATCACCGGTACTTTGCCTCTAATCCGAGACCTCAAGGTAAGCCATTAGATATACCCTAATCTCACTAGACTCAAGACTGGTCTTTTAGAGTTCTCTGCAACTTGCTCTTTCTAAATCGATAACTCTTGTTCTTGGGTTTGTAGGATGAAGGTTTCGATGTGCAGACTTCAGGATACGGTATAACAAAACCCTCCTCGTATTCTCTCCTTTTTCGGATTTTTCCGTTTTTGATCCTTACCTCTCTTTTGTTGTTGTTGTGCAGGTCTCATGGCTACATATCATGCAAAGAACGAGTACTGTCTTCTTACAGACATGTGCCAAGGCTTTGATGTCTTTGTTAGGATCATTTCTCAACTTGAACAAGACTAAAATCCGATGGAAGATAACAAAATAAAAGCTTCACATAGCTTCTCTTATTAACTAATGGTTCTATACACTTACTTTGCTTTCTATCTATTTGTACAAGTCAATGGTGGCTCAATACATTGACAATTTACAAAAATTTAAAACAAAAGGTAATGTTTTATTCATTTATTTATCTATCTTGAGTTGTTGTCACCTTTAGTTTCAAGCTTCTGGACCCGTAGGCGCAGTCTTTGCTGGTGTTGGTGAAGCTTCCAGAGACCATTTCCCAATACAACAGCTGAGTATATGCCGTGTGTGATGATAGGAGCAAGAAGATTGTTTGTCTGCAATATTTTTCAGTTTGGTTTCAACGATTTTACTTCGACAAGTCGAAGAAAAAAAAAGTGTGAACAGAAGAAGTAAAACCTGAATCCATTCAAAGCCGAGGTACAGACCCAAAAGCCCTTCAAGAAGAGGAGAGTAGATTTTCTTCATCTGTCTTCGTTCGTACCACGCTGCAAAAAGAAGCATAGAGAATCCTTCAAGTGTTGATTCTAAAACATATCTAAAGCTTTCCTTATGCTTTACTGAGGTTAACGAACCTGCAAACAACTTCTTCAGCTCGTCACGGGCAGAGCGAGTTTTCAAGACCGGTGCCATTATATAAGTCGGATCTAAGAGAAATAACAGACCAAAGTTAGTTAAGAGGTTAAAGGTTTTGCAACATATATTAAGGTTTTTAAGAGTAGTGAGAAACCTTTAGGGGACGCAGCGACGTAATAGAGAGAACCAGTGAGAGTGGCTGTAATGGTGGCTGCAAATGCCTGAGCAAACGGCACAAACGGAGGCAAGATTCCGGTCTGAAAAATTCAACAGTTTTGAAGTAAATATATGAGTTTAAGGAACAGGAAGGAGACGAGTAAAGAACAGAAAGCATACCAAAGCGACCATTCCTCGAGAATCTGAGATGAGATTTGTGCCTCTTAGGAATATATCAGCTAGTGCACCCTGTACAAACAATATTCGAAACCGATAAAGCTTCACAGACCGAAAACAGAAACCAAAGAAACAAGAACAACTGAAGATTTGTTATAAGGCACAAAACCTGAAACGCAGCGCGATAGAAGAGCTCTTCTCCAACTGAACTTGCAGCAACAACTAAGATAAACTAAAGAAAGACAAAAGACAAGGGCTCAATGATTCTTCTCAAAGGATTCAAGAAAAACCCAATTCTTGAAGTTCAAAAGATCCTGTTAATGGTTTTTTCACCTGCCAAGCCGACATTCCATGGAAGAAGCCTCGAAGCTCCTCATCTTCGACATCTCTAATCGCACGAGCATGCGGGGACAATTTCACAACTTCATCCTAAACAAAAGCAGAACAGAGAAACAGTCAAATCTTTCCATAAACACCAAAACCTTCATTACCTTTAAAGAGAGATCCCTACTTACATCAAGAATGAAGAGAAGAGCCATAATCGGTGGAGAAGCATAACCAAGCCCAGCAATAATTGCATCTAAAGAAGCATTAAAACCTCCTGTGTAATCGATTCCTGCAACTTCACATATAAACCTTCCTGCTACAGCCATTCCACAGTATATTCCTGCTTACAGCAAATCCAAAACACACAAAGGTGAGTGTTGTATTACGTCAAACGAAAATTTCGAAATTGCTTGATCAACGAGTGACTCACCGATTCCATAACTCAGCCTAACAACAGCACCGATCTTATCCCAAACACTAAAATCTCCGCCGCTTCCGCCGACAAATTCGCCGACGGATGTAACCTCTCCTGAAGGTCCAGCCAAACCGCCGCTACCACCGACGAAATCGCCGCTACTGAAACCTCCCACCGACGTTACATCTCCCGAAGGAACAGCTAAAGCGCGCGCCGCCGCATCTCCGTCGTCGATCACTTCGCTGCTGCTCTGCCCGGCGGATGATGACGACGCTTTAATAGACCTCGATTTCTCTAACGAAAGACCATTTAACCGCGAGTTTCTTTTCCCGCTACGTTTATGCAACTCGGATCTCGAACTCGCCGTAGAATCGAAAAGCCTAGAACTACAATTACTACTCCTAATTCCACCGCTTCCGCTACACCAAGGCGAAGATGATGAAGACGAAGAAGAAGAGAAAGCGACTCTTGTCGTACTACAAGACAACAAAGGAAGACCCATTAATATCAATTATCACGTAACAGCACTCAGGCGAAGTTATCGGAATACGCCGGTAATCTCGCCGGAGAGACTCTGTTCTTCATTTAGTGAAAAAAAAAGATGGAAAATCGGTGACCGTGCGTTTTTCTTCAGTATTTATTTTATTTCTAGTAAATATGTAATAAATAGAAGTGAAGAACTTTTGACCGTCAGATGATAAAGACAGAGTTTGATCTAACGGTTAAGAGGAGTTTATTAATAGAGACCACTTAAATTGAGAAAAGAGTAAATGTTCGAGTTGGACTTGACTACCTTCTCCGTTCATTGATTTGATTTGTACTTAGCCGTATCGATCAGCCTTTACATGTCTCCACGTTACCCATAAGTTTCTTTTTTTGTGCATTTACTAAAATAGGCCGTAGTTTTATATAATGGGCTATATTTCAAATTATTGGGCCTTAGTGTCTTATGCATTCGTAAAATCGTAATTCAGAATCTATGTGCCAAGACTATTTATAGTATTTTTGATGTGTTCAAAGAAAAAAATAAACAAAAATTTAACGTCTAATGCATTCATTAATTCAAAATCAGATACAAGAGTTGATACATCCACAATACACAAAAAATACAAAATCAAATACACATCAACAAATACATAAATAATTATAATAGTGAATGATGAAAAAACGAATTTACATGATTCTTTCCGTACAAAAGCTTTACTCGCTAACCGAATAATAATTCTGTTATTTTTCTTCTTTAAATCAATCCGAATCTAATAAAATCATCGTACTTGGCTATTATCTCTTGGATGAAACTGCATTATCGTTTTAAGATTATTGATGATATTCACCATCTTCTCATGTGAAGAGGGTGTTGTAAGAAAATATTATAATTTAGTTTTTTGGTTAGATTTTTTTTTTTTTTTAACTTGTATACATGCTATTAGTAGACCACCACTGACAATACTTTTACCTTAATACATGTGTTTGGAATGCTAGAGCATGAGTTACTATTTTCGTCAGGGCCTGATCAGGACATTAAATTATTGTTTCTTTTTTTTTTATGGGATAAATATTGCATACCCTAGATCTTCCTCTGATGCCTTCAACTACTCAACCATATACCAAAACTTATTCGGACTTTGTTGAGCGGATTAGGGTAACATGGTCTCGACGAATGTCGGATAATAATAATCTTTGACAACTAGCATTTGTTTACGTTGATCCACATATAAATTGAATTAGGAATGAAATATCTACGTATTTTTTCTTGATCCTCCAAAAGCTAGTGGTGGACTTACTTTATTATTAGTTAGCCACTAAACATGCATTAATTATATTGTTACAGTACTAACCTCCTCATATGTTAAGCTCTAGAATTGAATTTAGAGAACAATACAGTTGTTGATGTTTTAATTAGGGATACAAAGATGAGCAACAGCCGCATTCGGATCAGATTTATCTATTCAGTTGCCATGAACTTCTCAATAAATTGGTATTCAAGTCGTTAATATCTTCTGAGCTGACTCAACCCAACTCGATTTTGTTTTTTAATTCGTTCGAACTATATCCTTTAGAATCATTTAATAAATGAGTTAAGTGATAGGAACTCGGAAACTAATTTATTTATCTCACGATTTATATGATTTAAGATAGGGTTGATAATATGAACTTATATAATAAATGTAAAAACAAATTTTATTCATGAAATATTCTAGTTCATTTAAAAGGCATTTCTCTTAAACCTCTATTGCACATGGAAAATTAGCTTAGTCTCAAACAGTATTTGAAGTGCTAGAGCGTAAGTTTTTTTTCTGATAAATATTAGAAAATATATACCAAAAATTAGCAGATACAAGCGCTCATTGATAACGTTTCAGTTGGGCAAAAAAAAACAGATAAAAAGCATATTGAAACAAGGGTGAAGATTTGAGTAAGAGATAACATTCTCAGCAACTAGTCATGCGCGAACCAAAGCGAAAGCAAGTTTTGGAAACGCTTTCGTTCGATCCGTGCTAGAAATAATGGAGTCTCGGATGCAGCGATCCAGGAGTTTGAAGATAGCTATTGTTGGCATTGGTGAGTTCGAGTGCAGTATGTTGTTCCTCTCCCTTCACATCAGATACATCACTGCTTGAGCTGTTAGGAGCTGCAGAGTCTTCTGGTTCTTGTCCATAGATGCAGATAGCCATGAAACGACCCCAGACCAATTCAACAAAGCTAGAGTAGGTTGCCCAACTCTGATGAGAATCAACTTCCAGAGATCAGAGCTGATAGTACACTGAAGAAAAAGGTGGTCTTTTGTTTCTTCTAAGAGATCACACAAGCAGCAAGAGATTGTAGGGATTGATCCCCAATTAGCAAGTCTTGATATTAGAGGTAGCCTATCTAAGTTTGCAAGCCAGAATGTAAAAGCATGCTTAGGGATAAAACCCTTGAACCGAACAACTCTCTACCAAGACATATCTTGTTGGTCTTTATAGATTAGAAAAAGACATATCTTCTTGGCTTGGCCGTAACTGCTCCCAAGTTAGGGACGAGGAGAAGTGGTCATACCGTGTACATTTAGGAGCTAGGAGAAGCCATATGGGCCACTGTTTGGAGAAGGCGTAGCTGTTGTCAAAAGCTTTACACGAAGCGTAAGTTACTATCTTGATCAGGTCTTAATAAAAAAATTATTATTAATTATTATTTTCTTTCTTTATGGGATAATTGTTTGGAACTTCCTGCAATGCTTCAGACTACTCAAATACGAACCAAAACTAGCGGGACTATGTTGAAAACAGGTTTAGACAGCATGATCTTGACGGATGTCGGGTATTAACAGTCTTTAACAACTGTGTAGTCCATATCTTGTAGAATGGGTCCATGCTTCCCAAGAACTAGCTCGCAAACTAAATTGTAAATTTTCATATATTTGATATGTGAGATTTCCCTAAACTATATTATATTACAGTAGGCGTTACAAGATTTCGCTTAAGCTATATCAGACATGACCGTACAAGTTCGTCCCAATTTATTGATTAATTTCATTTAAAAAAATATCATACAAAAATAATTAAAAGAAGATATCAATAAATAAAACATCTTTAAAAGTTTACAAGTAAGCATCTATAAAATCTATTAAATAAAATTAAAAGTGAAAATTTAGGGTGGAAAAAAGAACAAGAAGTAAATACAACCAAATAAGGTTCCTAAAATTGAGAATTGAAATAGATAGTCAATTAAATTGCAAACTCTCAAATAAGGAAGGTAAGATACTTTTGAGTTTTGAGCAGGATACGAGAAGTAATTGAAGGAGTGGCCTTGAGTCCTGACTCTTGTCTTTAAATTGAGTTCCTTCTTCTTCCTCTTTGCTTCACACTTTGAGTTTAATTGCTCTTTTTCTGTAAGTATTCTCCCAATGTTCTTCTTTTTATCTACGTTTTGATCTTGACGTTCTCTTTGCATCAAGATATAACGTTATAATTTTCAGAAAGTATGGTTTTTGTTTTGATGTATCTTGTTGAAATTCCTATAAAGAGTTTTATAAATTTATGGTTTATTACGAGAAACTTTGGATAATAAGGTTTTCAATAGTTTTTGATTAATTGGCAGTGGTTCTCAAAACTATGTTTGCAATCTAATTATTATGATTTAAGATGAGAATCAAATTGGATCTAGCGTTCTTATTTCATTGCCTTGTACAAAACAATTAGATTGAATTTCAATGCTTTGATATTTATTTTTGTCCCAAATATTGAATTTACTAAGTGTAGAATTGAGTATCAAACTTGCTTGATATTATTGATTCACGAAGAAGAGTATTTATACAAGAGGGATCTCAACTAGAGATAAACATCAATCACCAAAATATGTGTTCCTAATCCCTTTAACAATAGGAACTAAATCTATCTCCTATGAGATTTATACTTATCTCCTAATACTAAGAAGTACTGGAGTATAATTTCCGAAGTTTGATCACTTCGTATTTTTGATGAAGGCTTCTTCCTTTTTGTTTGTTTTTCTTTTGTATTGGATTTTTTCTCTTCTTTTATTGTTAAAATAAACATAATTAAAATCATAATTGTCAATCCAATTAGACTTTTTTGATGAATTGGGTTTGAAATTGTGATCAACGATGTTCGAGATTCATCAATGGATTTTTGTTTTGTTTTTTTTGTTTGTTTTTAATTTAGGGATTTGGACTGCAAGAATTTTTCTTATATAACACCAACTATGGCTTCAAACACTCATGAGGATGGTCAGATAGTAGGAACAAAAGAGATTACACCGGTATCATCTTCACCTAAAAAATATGACTTTGCTGAATCCTCTTCCTCAAGATCTGCTTTATCAAAGGTTATATATATAATTAATCTATTTATGTTAATCTAAGTATGTGGCAAAATTTGAGTTTTCATGAAGAAATGAATTTCATTAACGGGTTTGTGTTTGTAGAATGAGGAACAAATGAAATCCTTTGTGCAGCCTGATGACGATAATGTTAAAAACAAAGAAGTTGTGGCGGAAAATCTTTCCTCAGTCCCCGAAAATAACAATGAATTGTTTCATATTGAGGGAGAAGAAGTACGTAATGATTTTGCTTTTAGTTAGTCTGCAGATTTTGAACTTATGCTATCGATATGATGTTATATTGAATGATTTGTTTGCAGATGAATATCTGTGACACATGTGGTGATCGAGGATGTGAATCGTTACTTGCCATTTGTAACAGATGCGGAGTTGGTGCAGAACATACGTAATGTTCTAACTATGAAATTATATAGTAAACATGTTTTCTCTGTTCATTTTGTTATTTTCATATTTCCGGTTTATTGCAGTTATTGTATGGCGGTAAAAGTCGAGGAAGTCCCTCAAAACTGGTCTTGCTATGAGTGCATTAAGGATGAAGATGGAATGCGACAAAGAGAAGAAAATGAAGAAGCTGGATCTAGAAAAAGACCTTTTATTGACTTTTCTGAGGTAATCTATAAAATACAACGTATCTATGACAAAATTGTTTTTTAAAACTTTAAATACATTATTCTTTGTTTATGAGAAAAAGGTCTAGAACATCTTGGTAACAAAAAACGCTAAATAAAACAATGTTTACTCTTGATTTATTTCTTCTTGCAGGTGGCGGAATGTTCATCATCTCAAAGACGACCTGATTTGAACGCACAAAAGTCTAGTGAAACAATAGGTCTGGATTTGAACATAGACCCTAACCTAGACCTGAATGTGGATCCTAATTTAGATTTGAACCAGGATCCTAACATAGACTTGAATGTGGATCCTAATTTAGATTTAAACCTGGACCCTAACCTAGATATGAATCGGGGTCTTAACTTAGATCTTAACCTAGACCCTAACTTGGACTTAAATCTTGATCCTAACCTGGACCAGAATCTGGGTCTTAACCTTGACCTTACTTTAGACTGTGCTTCATCTTATCGGTCGAGATCTTCTAGTCTAGTTCTTCAAGGACGAACGAGAATGTCTCCTAATCCTTAATTTGCTTGGACAACAATCTCTTGAAGAAGAAGAAGAACAACAACAACAACGTGCAAAGAAACCTCGCGTGGATGTAAGACTCTCTCTTTGAAGAAAAAAACAGTTTATTTATCAACCGTAGTTAAATATTAACATATAAAAAACCAGTGGGGATACATAGATATTGAAGGTAGAAAATAAGGAGAAAAATGATATGATTCTTCTTCACTCTTTCTCTTTGCCGTTATTTTGTAAAAGAAGCTTATCTTATTTGTTGATAGTAAATATTCTAAACTTTATATTTCTAGAAAAAAACTGAGAAGTTATAATCATTGTTTTATTAAATAAAAATTTCTTGTAAATTCTATTTTTCTTTGTTTAGAAGATATTTTCGACTAGGTGGATGTTCCGCGGCCGGGCATGGGTTTGAATTTTATATAAGATTATTTTTTATAGTAACTCACTAACCTATTTATTTATCTCACGATTTTTTTTTTTTGATAAAGGATTTATCTCACGATTTAAGTGATTTAAGATAGGATTGATAAATATAAATTATACAATAAACGTGAAAAACTAATTAAGCTCATTCATGAAATATTAAAGTTCATTTTAAGGCATTTCTCTTAGACCTCCATTGCAGTAAGCCCATGGATACTTTAGCTTAGTCTCAATCTTGCTCAAGCCTTAATCAGTAAATTATTATCGTTTGTCTTTTTTTTTGTTCTGGGATAAATTGGGTCTGAAACTTCATGCGATGGTTCAAACTACTCAAATGCGAACCAAAATTAGTTGGGATTATGTTGAACAGGTTTGGGCAGCATGGTCTTGATGGATGTCGGGTATAAATAGTTTTTGACGACTGGGTTGTTCATATCTTGTAGAATGGGTCCAGGCTTCCTTGGGACTAACTCGCGAGCAAAATTGCAAATATTGATATACTGGATAGAGGAGATTTGTCTAACTATATTACACTAGGTGTTACAAGATTTGTTTAAACTATATCACACATGATCTACAAATTCATCCAAATTTATTGATTATTTTCATTCAATTACATGTCATATAAAGATAACAAAAAAAAAAAGATTTTTCACAAAAAAAAAAGGATAGCCATAAATAAAAACATCTTCAAAAGTTAATAAATAAGGTTGCTGTAAAATCTATTAAAAGTCAAAATCAAGGGGGAAAAAGGAAGAAGAAGTAAATACAATCTAATGTGTTTCCTAAAGTTTAGGATAGAAATTAATAGATTGAAATTAAATTGCACATTCACAGATAAGGAAGGTACTAACAAAATAAGGGAATGAATTTAAGGAGTGGCCCTGTTCTTTGTCTTTAAATTTAGTTTGTCTTCTTCCTCATTGATTCACACTTCTGAGTTTAGTTGTTCTTTTTCTGTAAGTATTCTCCCAAGATTCTTCTTTTTATCTACGCTTTGATTTTGTCTTTCTCTTTGCGTCAAGAGATGACGTTATAAAGTTTTCAGAAGTTATTGTTTTCGTTGAAATTCCTATAATGACTCTTCTCAAATGTTTATTATTCCATGGTTTATTACGAGAAATATGATTTTCAACAGTTTTTTCTTAGTTATCAATGGTTCTCAAAATTATATATGTTTTGTTTGTAGTCTAATTATGATTTAAGACGAGAATCAAATTTAGATCTAGGATTCTTCTTCACAGCCTTGTATAAAACGATTGGATTGAATTTCAGTACTTTGATTTTTTTTTGTCTTCCTTAAAAATTATTTTTCTGTCTCAAATATTGAATTTATTAAGAACTAGTGGAGTATACTTAGTATTTTTGATGGAGGCTTCTTCCGTATTGAATGTTTTTTCTATTCTTTCGTTAAATATCTATCCTAATTAAAATAAAAATATATAATTCAATTAGACTTTTCGATGAATTGGGTTTTAAATTGTCATTCATTGTTAATGGTGTTCGACATTCATTTATGGTTTTCTTTTTTTTTTAATTTAGGGATCTAGACTGCAAGATTTTTGTTTGAAACAACATATAACACCAACTATGGTTTCAAACACTCATGAGGATAGTCAGATTGTGGTATCAAATGAGATTGCACCGGTATCGTCCTCAGTAAAATCTGCTTTGTCAACGGTTATATATAATGAATTCATTTATGTTAATCAAGTATGTGGCAGAATTTGAGTTTTCAAGAAAAAAAATAATTTGATAACGATTTTGTGTATGGTAGAATGAGGCACAAATGAAATCCTCTGTTCAGCCTGCTGTTTCTTCGGTCCCCGAAAATAACAATGAATTGTCTCATATTGAGGAAGAAGAAGTACGTAATGATTTTGCTTTTTAGTTAGTACTTGCAGATTTTTAACTTATGATATTGATCATATGATGTTATATTGAATATGATGTGTTTGCAGGTGATTGTATGTGATACATGTGGTGATCTAGGATGTGAATCTTTACTTGTCATTTGTGACAAATGCCATGTCGGTGCAGAACATACGTAATAGTTCTAACTATGAAATTATATAGTAAACAAAATTTCTTTGTGCATTTTGTTTTGTCATATCTCCTGTTTTTTGCAGTTATTGTATGGCGGTGAAAGTCGAGGAAGTCCCCCAAAGCTGGTCTTGCTATGAGTGTGTTAAAGATGAAGATGAAATGCGACACAGAGAAGAAAATGAAGAAGCTGAATCTAGAAAAACATCTTTTATTGACTTTTTTGAGGTAATCCATAAAAATACATCAAACACATCATTCTTTGTTTATGAGACAAAAGTCTAGAACATCTTGGAAACAAAAACGCTCAATAAAACAATGATCACTCTTGATTTGTTTCCTCTTGCAGTTGGCGGAAAGAGCATCATCTCAAGGACGACCTGATTTGAACACACAAAGGTCCAATGGAACCATAGGTTTGGATTTGAATATAGATCCTAACCTAGACCTGAATGTGGATCCTAATTTAGATTTGAACATAGACCATAACCTTGACCTGAATGTGGATCCTAATTTAGATTTGAACCTGGACCCTAACCTAGACCTGAATCGCCATCTTAACTTAGATCTGAACCTAGACCCTAACTTGGATCTAAATCTAGATCCTAACTTGGGCTTGAATATGGGTCCTAACCTCAGTCGTGCGGGAAGGCTAGTAAGACCTCTCCCCACCGAATCACGCGGCCAAAGGATGAAGGAGGGCTGGGGATTAAGGATACTTTGACCTTTCCTTAGACTGTGCTTCATCTTATCGGTCGACTTCTTCTTGTCGAGATCTTCGAGGACGAAAGAGAATGTCTCTAAACCCTTTGCTTGGACAACAATCTCTTGAAGAAGAAGAAGAACAACAACAATGTGCAAAGAGACTTCGGGTGGATACAAGACTCTGTCTTTGAAATGCATTTGAAGAAAAAAGAAAATAGTTTTTTTTTTTTTTTTTTTTTTTTTTTTTTTTGAATGAATGTTAAATTTTATTCACCAAAAAACGTTGTGTACAATAAATGCAAACCTTAAGCAGAAAGATTTAAATATGAAGGAGAAAACACGGGAAAGAAGAGGATGTTGCGTTATGATCTCGAACCAAACCATATACGAAGCCCATCCTCGAACTTGGAGGAAGAAAATAGTTTATTTATCATTCATAGTTAAATATATATAAATATAGCGGGGATACATAGATCTTGAAGGAAGAAAATAATGTCAAAAATGATATGATTGTTCTTCACTCTTTTTCTTTGCCGTTATTTTGTAAAGAAGCGTTATCTTATTAATGGAAATTATAAACTTTATATTTCTAGAAATTTTTTAATTAAATATTTTTGTTTTTTGTAAACAGAGGAAAAAAATATTTCTTGCGCGGATTTGAATTTCATATATGATTATTTTTAGGCTACATTAATATAATTTCTAATGCACAAGAAATCATAGAGTTTATTTAATATTTTTTTTGTATATTGATATACTAAAAAAGATTTGTTGAGTTTATTTTAATTCAAACATGTTATAATATGACTCGGGTAAGATGAATAAAAGTAATATTTTTTTATTATTTTTAAGTTAATCAAGAACAATGAAAAAATTTGCTAATTTAACATTATTCAAGTAACTTTAACATTTTTATTGGGAGGTTCTAATATTAGTATCTCACTATTTTAAATAATAAAATAATAGAAAAGTAAAACAGATAATAAAATAAGATTATCAAATGAAAAAATTTAAGAAACT
Source organism: Kernera saxatilis (assembly GCA_900406395.1). Classification (NCBI taxonomy): domain Eukaryota; kingdom Viridiplantae; phylum Streptophyta; class Magnoliopsida; order Brassicales; family Brassicaceae; genus Kernera; species Kernera saxatilis. The sequence continues at coordinate 6,781 of OVAY01001809.1, read as the reverse complement.
CATGAAAAATCTATTTAATATTTGTCATCACATCGATCAGTTGTATTTTTTTATGATTTGAAATTTAATTATATAATTATATTATATTAAAATATTATTTTTTGAGAAACTTTATAAGGTTTATGGATGGATGACGATAAAAATTATAAGCTTTATATTTCTAGAAGAAAAAAAATTGGGAAGTTATAATCATCGTTTTATTAAATAAATGTTTCTTGTAAATTTTATTTTCTTTGTTTAGTAGATATTTTCTATTGTTGGTTCATTTTTTTGTTTTCTTTTTTTTTTTATGAATATATAAAGAGCGATTAATTATAGCAACCACTTTTAACTGTTTTGAGCCTTCATTCATGTCTTTGATATACATACGACAGTCTCCAAGAGTAAAAATAGATGAGTGCCAGAGAAGTGATTGTATTCCAGTGGTACTTTATTTTTACAGATGAGTGCCAGAGGTCTCGAGTTCGAGTCTCTATGTCGCCACGGTGGTACTGAGTCTCTCTAAATAAAAACTCCTCCATACGCGTAGGGGCAAGCGGTGTATACTAACCCGTAGGTCCAAGCCGGAGGATAGAGAGTTTTTCCTGGATATGGGGCCGTAATGCGGTGGGGCCTGTCACTATAAAAAATTAACCCTAACAGTTTTTAGAAAAGTGATTGTATCCCAATAGTACTTCCTTCTCACAGATGAGTGCCAGAGGTCTCGAGTTCGAGTCTCTCTGTCGCCACGGTGGTACTGAGCCTCTCCAAATAAAAACTCCTCCATACGCGTAGGGGCAAGCGGTGTATATTAACCCGTAGGTCCAAGCCGGAGGATATGGAGTTTTTCCTGGATATGGGGTCGCAATGCGGTGGGACCTGTCACTATAAAAAGTTAACCCTAACAGTTTTTAGGAGAAGTGCTTGTATCCCAGTGGTACTTCCTTCTCACAGATGAGTGCCAGAGGTCTCGAGTTCGAGTCTCTCTGTCGCCACGGTGGTACTGAGCCTCTCCAAATAAAAACTCCTCCATACGCATAGGGGCAAGCGGTGTATACTAATCCGTAGATCCAGGCCGGAGGGATAAGGAGTTTTTCCTGGATATGGGACCGCAATGCGGTGGGGCATATCACTATAAAAAATTAATCCTAACAGTTTTGAACCGGGGCGTCTAGCTCTGGTGGTAAAGGGCTCACAGCTGTGAGTTCCGCCACCTGGGTTCGATTCCCGACCACTGCGGTATTCACATGTGGACTGCAGCACTCCAGGAGCCGACACATGGAGCGCCATTTGGCCGACCATGTGGCTAGTCTGAGCGATCCGATAGCTAACACGTGGATCCCTGCTCTGTCGGGCAACCGATAGCTAACACGTGGACTCTTGCTCTGTCGGAGAGTGTTGGGAAACCTGGATTATCAAAAAAAAAAAAAAATAGATTCTTTAAAGTTTCAAAGTTTTATTTCGAACGAAAAATTGACAAAGTTCATATAATGTGTAAGTTTTTTAGAGTTTTAGCTATAGTTGGCTCTTTAAAAGAACATTAATAATAATAATTTAGATTTGTAATATTTTACGCTTAAAGTTTTGTTTTTCTTTTTTCTAGATGGTTAAGAAGCATGTTTACTTTAATGTACGTATAAATTGAGTCATGAACGAACAATACCTTTTTATTTCTTCATCCTCGAAAAGCCATTGTTTTGGACGTAATTTAAAATTCGTTATAAAATAAACATGCTTTAACATTAATTAACATTATTACACAAAACCGCATAATTTTTTGTTTTTAAACTCTTGAATTGAATTTAGAGAACAATACAACTATGGACGTTTTAATTAGGGATTGTGGGATACGAAAATGAGCAACAACTGCATTCAAGTACTCGGTGGCCATTGGACGTCTAAATAATTATCTCGTGAGCTAAGTCGCTAACTCAACTCGCTCAATTTTTTTTTTTGTTCAAGCTGTGTTTCTTAGATTCTTTAATAAACTAGTTAAATGAACTATCTCAAATTCAAATTCTAGGTTGCATGGAATCATAAACGGATACGTAAAAATAAAACTTGGAAACAATTTTTTTTTTTAAATTTAGGAATCGAAAACATATATATGATTTTTTTTAAATCAATCAAACATTAAATTAAAAAAGCTAGCTACTCCTTGACTTGTTACTTAATCAGGATGAAGTCTATATATAAATTATATATATATAAATAAATGTTTGAAAAAATTTAGATCATCATCTTCATTTTTATTTTTAATAGCAATGTATATCAAAGCAGTAATCAATATTTAAATTGACTTTAACCTAAAATATATTGAAGATGATAGTCGATATAAATCGAAGCAGTGATAAAAAAACGAATAGTATATATCAATTTACATCAAAGAGTAATCAATATATTCTTCACTCTAATTAGTTTTTTTTGTAAGTTCCATCACGTTTCCAAATAAAGGTTTTCCAGAATTGCATTATCGCCGCGTTTCCAAGAGTTAACGTTTCCATGCAACCTAGATCTCAATTGGGTCAATGAGCCATATGAGCTAAATTAATGAGTTATGAATTAGCTCGAGTTTAGATTTTTGTACTGAATAATGTTTACGAAAACAATAGATTTATATATATATTGCCAATATGTACAATCAAATACTAAACAAAGTTTATATTATTTATCGCATTTATTTTAAATAAAAATAATATTTTACACTTATATCTTAAATTGCTTTCTTACGTTATATTTGTATAAGCTATAGAATTTGAATAGAGTGTGTTAAAGAAAAGAAAGATAATATAGTAAACTTAGTTTATAAGAAATACAACTTTGTGGAAATGTCTTTAGTCAAATGGTTTTAGTCCACTGGCTTTCTCTATTGGAATTTGACTCCACCTCTACGCAAATGGTTGAAAAATAATTTATTTCACTATGTTGACAAAAAATATATATAGCTTTATTTAATTCTTATTATTCAGTCTCTACCATAAAGCACCTAGTTTTTATTGTAACTTTATAGGATTTTTTATTTCCAAAAAGAAACTTTAAAAGATTTTAGCTAAAGTCGGCTCTATTAATTTTTTAAAATCACTAATAATAATTTAGATGATCACGGCTTGATCTTTAGTGTTAAAAAATGAATATAGATTTGTTTATGATATTTAGTTTTTAAATTTATTTAAATTTAGATATTTAGATTATTTTTTTAATTGTATTTAGTAATAAAAACTCGTGAACTAAACTCATTTAATTCACGTTTTAAATAATTTAAGATATGGTTGATAAAATTAAATTTATATAATAAATGAGTTAAGCTTGAGTTATATATGAAATGCTCTACTTTATTTTAAGGCATTTCTCTTAAACGTTCATCGCGGAAAGCATAATGTATACTTTTAGCTTAGTTCCAAATAGTGTGTTTAGAGCGCTAGAACTATTGTTTTTCGTTTTGGGATAAATTGGTTATGCACTTTCATGCAATGCTTTATACTACTCAAATATTGTCAGGTATTAATAGTCTTTGACGACTGTGTAGCTCATATCTTGTAGAATGGGTCCAAGCTTCTGGGGGACTAGTTTGCAAAATTGCAAACATTGATATATTTGATATGAGAGATTTGCCTAAACTATATTACATTAAACTTTACAAGATTTAGGTAAGCTATAATATCACACATGACCATACTAATTCTTCCCAATTCATTGATTTCAGTCAAAAAAATGTCATATAAAAATAACAAAATGATAGCCATAAATAAAACATTTTTAAAGGTAACGAGTAAACATGCGGTAAAATCTATTAAATAAAATTAAAAGTGAAAATCCAGGGGAGAAGAAAAGAAGATTAAGTAAATACATCCAAATACGTTTCTTAAAATTGAAAGTTGAAATAGATAGACAATTAAATTGCAAACTCACAAATAACGAAGCTAGGATACTAGTACTATCGTTGTTTGAGAGTTTGCAATTTAATTTATCTATCTATTTCTATTTTCAATTTTACGCAATAACATTAGTATTATCGTTATGAAACAACAACAATGAAACTATTGATTAGATACCACATTGTCCACCAGGTCCACCGAACGCAAGGGTCTCTCCATTGCCTATTTCAAACTTACGAAACCAAACATCATAACACTTTGGACTATCCACATATTCTTCAAACGCATTCGAGTCAATATCGACAAGTCTTTTGCCCTCGAAAGACTTAAGTTGTCTCATGAAACATGAAAACTTTCTTCGATATCCCACTTCTCTCGGAAAGTGCCCTGCCCCCATCGGCGGGCTAGTAGCTCCAGCTAGCCCGCCTGCATACCCGCCGAAGTAAACTTGCGATGCTCCTTGCGCCGAATAAGTTTGATACGGCCAATAGCCTATTAAGGTGGATCTCGTCATCAACAACCAGTTTTTCGTTCTGGAATCATGTATGAATGGTAGTTTTCTTTATATATAACTTGCTAATTAAATTTCATGATATAAATCATGTTACTATATTATTTTTACCTGGCCGACGAGAAGATGAGCACTGTATTGTCTTTTTCCTAAAGTACTAACTTTATCATAAATCAAACCGGGATAGATTGTTTTATGGACTTGGACATAGCCTCCTCGACATAACGCGTTGTAACATCCGTTCTTGTGCCTATCTGACTGTAATATATCATTAATGCGTATATATTTGATTATGAACACCAGAAATATATGTGTCATTAAGCTTGAGAACTGAATAAAATTATAAATGTAAATGTCACTTACTATAAAGTATGTTGTTAGCCTTGGACGATCATCTCGATATAATCCTGTATGCACCTGGAAGACGTTTAATCGCGCGATACGTGAATAATTCGACATATGATGAGCTTATTGACAGAATTTGTAGTATACTTACAGCCCAACCGAATTGGATGCTGCTTATTACATCTCTTTCTCTATGGTTTAGCCAAATCCAAGCCTTACTAAATTGGTCTTTCAATACTTGTTGTGGCTTGTAAATACTGAAAACTGCTTGCGCTCCACGTCCACGCCATTTTTTTGTCGAATTCTCAAATGGTCTAATAATTGCATACTAACCAAAAAGAATTTACACGTTATTAATTTATAGAAAAAACCGCAAAAAAAATAAATCTTTAACCATGGTTAAAATACTGTGGTTAAAAAAGGGTCGTGGTTAAATTACTTACATGTAGATTGGCTTCTGAAAATATTTTCTTCTGATGGCTAAAGTTATTAGTATAGTTAATTTGCGTTCTGTGAATTGGTACTTGTCCTTCAGGACAACGTTCTTCAGATTTATAGCCAGTGGACAAATCTAATGTTTCAGGGTACTCCATCGATAGCATGGCTTGAAGCTCGACACTTGGTCTCATCTAGGATAGAGACAAACAAGCACTTAAGAAATAATCTTGATATGAAATATTTCAATGGGTATGCAAACATTAATTGTGTATACGTAAAATAAAAAAAATCTAATGATCATGAATCACAAACCTGGATCTGGTGGTCCTTCATCAATGGATGTTGAAATGCAGGTTGCTTATAGATATCAACACATTCGTATTCTATTTCTTCCTGCCATAAACATTAGTATATGAGTCAACATACACAAACATGGTATATAATTATTCAAAGTTGATATCGAAATCTTTTTTTTTTTTCGCTACCTGAACTGTTTGAGCAATGTTATAAGAAAATAAATAAATGGAGAGACATAATAACCAGTACAAAGCCATAGGTTATTGTTTTTGCTCCTAATTTGCTTTTCAGAACAACATAATGTATATATAACCTTGGCAATTTTTCAAAGAAATTCAAACTTATAATGTTTTCTGGTCTTAAGTCAGCGTCACTAACTCATTTTAAAATAATACCAAAAGAAGCATAATTAACATCAGAAAGTCAAAACCTGTTGATTTTAATTCCTGATTTGTTTGTATTTTGCAATGATAGATCATGGTTAGATATAGCCAAGAAAACAGTCAATTTCTTACTGTTTGTGATTAGTCAAATGTTACTGTAAAGTTAATACCAAAAAAACATTCACGGTTCAAATATCTTTAATTTTTTTTTTTTGGTCAAATAAATATCTTTAATTTAAATGGCAATGTATTGAATATATTATATTGATATTAAAAAATTACCTTTTATTTTTGTTAAAAAATGGCATAATGATCATATATTACAAATATGGATTTTTTCTATTATGTATGAACAATTATTTAAAACTATTTAAAAAAGAAAACCTCAATTTAGGATTATATAAATGCTATATAATTAATACTTGATTAATTTTATGTGACGAAAAAAATAATACTTGGTTGTATTCAGATGCGATTCTTGTTCATTGTAATATGCAAAAAAATACTTGTTAGTTGAATTTTTATTTGGTCAGAAGTTGTCAGTTGCATTAAAACTCAGGTTTTAGACTACAAAACACAAGTTCATAACAATTTTTATATAATAAATGGATAATTTTAATTACTAGAAAGATATCAAGTTTTGATCGTACCGAAATTGGTTCGACAATTCCATGGAGGCATAGCAGACATAGAGCCGAGGAAAACACCAACCAAACAGAAGTCATTGCTTCTTTTTTCTTTCTGTTTATAAACGCTATTAAAGTTGAAGTGTGACTATATTAACTATTAAATCAAGAATTTGTGTGTGTGCGTGTTTCTGTGTGTACGGTTTATTCGTTAGATTTTGTGTGTTAAATAAGCAAATGCATTTGTTTAGCACAAAAAGAAGAAGCAAATGCATATATTTTTATGAATTTATGAAACGTAGATATATATATATATATATATATATA
>OVAY01001808.1:0-24304 GCA_900406395.1 Kernera saxatilis | reverse complement strand
CTAGTTCTGCAGCTCGAGACCAAACCTCAAAAGCTTCAGCCTCTTCCCTCAATATCTTTAAAATGTTAAATATTATAAAGATGGAGAATAGACAATTTTAATTAATATTAAGGATAAAAATATTCAATTTCTCGAAGTAAAATTGAAACGCATAAGGATGAAGATTCTATATAATCAAAACACATCGAAGTCAAGTATTTGATATAAGTAAAAAGCAATAAAATAAATGTCTAAAATAAATCTTAGCCATATATCATAACTCCCTGGTGATTAGAAATTTAATAACTTAAAAGTTGTTGTGATTTAGCTATTTACCCTGACATTATAACGAAAAAAAAAAAAAAACAACAACGTTATTATATTTGTGTTTTGCTTTTACCTTTTGTATTGAAAACGTAGACAAAGTCACAAAACAATTTCGATGTCATCGCTAACATCATTTTGAGAGCTATGTCACTGCTAACATCATCTTATGATCTATTTATTTAATATTTTTCCTTGTTAATTTTCTTTTTGTTCTTAAATATATTGATTTAATTTGTATTCTCACAATTTCTTATATATGAAACTTCGATAAACGTTCTACTTTGTCACAAACATTGTTTCTGAACACGATCCAAGTCCTAAGATTAGACCGATCTATCCATAATCCAGAGAAAAATCTGGTTTGGATTGCAGTTTATTTATTTTTCTTTGATATAATATATTAAAATTTATGAAATGAGTATCATATAAATAAAAATTATCTCAGAAAATGAAAAAAAAAAACCAAAAAAAAACTTTCATTGATTTTCAGTATACTATTTTTATTCATTAATTAACATTAAAAAATTAACGACCTATTGGATATATAGTACAATCAATTTAACCTGGTGATCCATTGAACCAAGAAACAATCCAGCTTACTTTCCATTTTTGTATACATAGTGTAGAGACAACAGAAGTCGTTGGCGTTAACCGTAATGTGAATTTACATTGAGAAATGAACTTTATAAGACTAAACAATTATAATTACAGCGACTAATGTCAAATAATTTTTTTTTTTTTTATCTTCGGTGATTCGGATCCGATATCAGATTAGAAGAAACTAGGTTCAACTTGTTTTGCAAGGACTAGATCATTCAACCAATCGATAACACAAATCAATCCGACTAATCCTATGGATGAGTTTAGCCAACGAGAATGTGGTCCACCATGTTAATTTTGAGCCAAATTCCAGTCTCGCCTACCAGAAATGACATGGCTTTAACTTGTTTCTAATAAGATTCGAACTTTGAACAAAATGTTTTTTTTTTTTTTGAAAAAGCTTTGAACAAAATGTTTTATTCATGTTTAAGTTAAATCGCTAATAGACCACGACAAGTCTAGCGAGTAATGCCAAATACTGGATGAAGAAACACATATTTAAACTCCTTTCACAAATTTCAGTATACGATACTCCGTTCGTTGCGGTCACATTCACATTAGGCCACATGTTTTTCACGTTTTTGGGTGACCAATGAAACATAAAACATGCTTATATATGTTCTGTCCTACTACGTAACTGTTACTTGCGTCATAATATGCGTCATAATATGGCTAGAAATTGATATTTAGGAATGCCATTTCAAATGTGACTTGCGACATTTAAGGATGGCCACATAAATTAAAGACGTACTGTCTCATGTCGTTTTTGCTGCTCATGTGTGGTGTGGCTTACGTATCGACTTTCACTCAATAGAGACATCAACGAAAAATCAAAATATATTTATAATAATATTAATGGCTCACTTAGGCCAAACCCCACAAAATTGATGCTGTCTTTGGATCTTATCAAGCGCTAAGCTAGCTCCATAGCTAACCAATGTTGGACTCCTAGCAATAGGTATCACATGAAATTTTAACGGTTATAAATTTGTTGAAATTTAATTGTTAGTGTAAATAGTATTGGTGATTTATAATAGCTTTTTGTTGGTGGCTGAAAAAAAAGTCCAATCTAGTGTTTTTTTTTTCTAATTAGAAAGTTTCGGTCGAGACCCGACTAATTCTTCCAAGAACAGTATAGCCGTCGAATAGTACATTCATCAAATAATTTAATAGATTTAAAACGTAATACCATTTCGACTGACCAAGAGCATATCTAGTATTGTTTTTACTTTTGTTTTTGAAAGTTTGACATTTTAGCTTAAAAATTGAAATAAACGCTAGCTAACTTACTAACTTCTATCATAAAACTGTCCAGCTGATAATAATCAACATCGTAGCTTTTTTTCAGCTCATTTGATTTTTGTCAACGAATGACTCCTTCTAGTCCAAAACAAAATTTTTGTCAACCATTTTTTTCAGCTCATTTTATTTTTAAAATTTCATATAATATGAAAGTTTCAAATTTTGAGGATAGAAACGAAGATCTTTGACCTACCTAATTTTATCAAAACGTTTATAAATACTAACTAGTACTATAGATTAATTGATATTAAAAAATATTGTTCAATATTTTCTGTTTCTAATTTCTCAAATAACAATCAAAGAGATAAGATGCTACACGCATCATTTTTCTTTATTGTTATTTTTATTTTTTGTTAAACATTTTATTGTTATTTATGATATTATACATAGTGAAATTCTATGTAGCCTTTGTACTATATATATGCGCGTAAAAGAAAACTAAATTCTCATACTTCAAACACAGTATTCATCATGATTCTTCTCTTTACTACATTCCAATTTTCTCTCTTCTCTTTGGCCCTTGTAATTTACATTTTCCTCAGAAACCCGAGTAAATGTGAAGTTGCAAGCTCAACCATCCCTGAGTCATTGGGAGCTTTACCTTTATTCGGCCACCTCCATCTTCTGCGCGGCAAAGAACTCGTCTTCAAGAAACTAGCTGCCATGTCCGACAAACTTGGTCCTATCTTCTCCCTCAAGTTAGGGTTTTGCAGACTAGTTGTAGTCAGCGACCCGGAGATCGTCAAAGATTCTTTCACCACCAATGACTTGGTTCTAGCCACTAGACCCAACATAGCCTTTGGTCGGTACGTAGGCTACAACAATGCAATTCTCGCGCTGGCTCCGTACGGAGACTATTGGCGTGAGTTACGTAAGATCGCCACCGTCCATCTCTTCTCGAACCAGAGTATGGAGATGCTTAGCCACATTCGTTATTCGGAAGTAAACGCACTTATCAAACACCTCTACAAAGGGAGTGATGGTACTTCGATGGTGAAGATTGACATGTTGTTCGAGTTTTTGACTTTCAATATCATCCATAGGAAGATGGTCGGGAAGAGGATTGGATTCAGTGAAGTGAAGAGCGAGGAGTGGCGTTATAAGGAGGCGCTGAAGCAAAGCGAGTACTTGGCTGCGGTTTTCATGATAGGCGACGTGATTCCGTGGTTAGGATGGCTGGATTTCGCAAAGATTGGTCAAATGAAGAGAACTTTTAAGGAGCTTGACTCGGTCATCACCAAGTGGCTCCAAGAACATCTCAAGAAAAGATCAAGAAACGAGAAGGATCGAGAGAAGACTATCATGGATCTACTGCTCGACATCTTACCGGAAGATGTTGTGATATGTGGACATGTACGCGATATCATTGTCAAGGCAACTATTTTGGTATGCACGGTTTCATTACTCTCGTTATTACTTGTAGAACTGTCATGATGGATGTTCTGTTTCTTGTTGTTATAGGTTCTTACATTAACAGGATCAGACAGCACATCCATCTCTCTGACATGGGCTGTATCGTTGCTGCTTAACAATCCAACCGCTTTAAAAGCAGCACAAGAAGAGATTGACAATAATGTTGGGAAAGGGAGATGGGTTGAAGAGTCTGACATACGAAACCTCAAGTACTTACAAGCTATTGTCAAGGAAACTCACCGGCTTTACCCACCGGGTCCTCTTACAGGTCACAAATCAAAGACTCTTACTTGTCTTTATTCTTACATGTCCTTATTAATCTTGTAATTAAAACTGTATGCTTATGCAAACTGATGGATGATCAGGAATCCGCGAGGCGAGTGAAGATTGTAAACTTGGAGGATACCGTGTTGAGAAAGGCACACGCTTGCTTGTCAACATCTGGAAACTTCACAGGGATCCCAAGATCTGGCCTGACCCCAAAACCTTCAAGCCTGAGAGGTTCATGGAGGAGAAACCGCGGTGTGAAAAGAGCGACTTCGAGTATATTCCCTTCAGTTCGGGAAGAAGGTCGTGTCCAGGGGTGAATCTTGCCCTAAGAGTTGTTCACTTAGTGTTGGCTCGATTGCTTCAGGGGTTTGACTTGCGCAAAGTGTCTGATGAACCACTGGATATGGCTGAAGGGCCTGGTTTAGCCCTGCCAAAAATTAACCCGGTCGAAGTCGTGGTTATGCCTCGGCTCGACCCCGAGTTGTACGGTTTACTCTAAACCATTGTGTATCGATAATTATCTTGCTTCTTGATCATGCCTTTCTGATGCAAGATATGCAATTATGTATAGCATAAATGGTTTAAGAAATGATATGAGAAAGAAAGAGGAGAGAACGTAAGGTTGTAACTTGTAAGTTGTAACTCCCCTACTCAAATCAATTTACTATTTTTAATATGGATTGAATTCATATTCTCTTTTGCAAAAAATCAATAATCGAAAATGACTAGACAGTAAGGGTTTTCCTATTAATATGATAACTACTTTTTCTAATTGTAGAAATAGATAAGTTATGATGTGTTTAGAGCAGGAGTGGACATTCTAGTTCAATTATACTAAAATTTGTTCCGATTTTAAGTTTTTTTTTTTGTATTAAGGTAATAAAATGAACGGTATGTAAAATAAATCTCATTTCGATTTTGGTTTAAGCATTTCGGTATATGGTTCAGTTCAATTTTTTAGATTACTGTACTTTTTTTTTGTTGCCAACACCTAGTTTATACCGTAAATTCAAATGTACAACCAATCACTCTAATCTACTAGTCATTCCAAAAAAACAAAAACATTGTACCATGAATCGCTCTTATCAATAAAAACTGATATGAAAAGTTTGTCGTTACACATCCACAAGATAAGAAAAAAAAAATTTTTGCTCAGAATTAAATAAATTCTAGACCAAGGAAAAAAAATCTGGTTATTGTAGAACTAGGCTCCACGAACAAATATCTGTATACAAAGAAGACACCAAAACGCATTAATCATGACATCGAAGCTATTTTTTATCTTTGGACTTGTCGAGTTATTTCAGTGGCATACTTCTATATAACTCTGCGCAATTTATGGTTTCTCCATGTGTCTGAAATAATAATAAAAAAGTAATAATAATAATAATAAAATATTGTATCAATTTTTTAAATAGTAGGGAAATTCATCTAATATTTTATTATTATTTGAGATATCTATTGAAAAACCATGGATGAAGGAATTCTAATAATCCATTTTTATCTGTGTAATTATAGCTAAACAACTTTTTTTTTGTAATTAATTTTTGAAAATGTAGTGCAAATAAATATATACGAATACACAAACTATAGTAAAATATTAAAAAAAAATTAGTGTATATCTCTAAAAATATAAACCTATATGCTTTATATTTTTTTCTGTTTTGTTTTTTGGTCAAACCTATATGCTTAATTTAGGAGGTGATTTTGATAATCACTGATATAAAAAGGGTAATCTTATCTACGTATTGGTTGAAGAAACAGTTATAAGCTATCTATATAAACCTTCTAACCCGAATAAAAACATATAACAAAAACAAAGAAGAAAAAACCACAACAACAACAAAAAACACAAAAGATCAAAAATGAAAACTTTGATGATATGCTTATTGGTGATTAGTAGTGTCCTCATCACAGGACATGCAACAGAGGTTTCTGGTGGCCGTAAGGTTTTAGATCCAGGGGTGCTTAACCCTTGCTTGGGCCCTAATCCGCCGGCCGGATGTCATGTTCACGACGGTGAGGAGAAAAGTCGTGACCCAGTTAACGACTATCAACGTGGTTGCTCCAAACTTCACCGATGCCGCGGTTCAGGTTAAAACCTCAAGCTAGTGACGTTCATAAACATTAATAACCCATTTTTATACACGAGTTCTGATGGTATATATAAATACAGAGATTGTATTGTATTGTATTGTCATTTTTATTATTGTATGCTTCGTATAATGACCTTTTGATTGTCGGATTATACAAAGATTATATAAATATAGCTAATTATATGGCGTGTAACAGAAATTTGGAATGATGTATTTCTGAAGGAATGTATAGAGTCATTTGTGAGAGTAAACTAACTCTTTATTACAATTTGGTCATATGATACGTATGTGTAGATGGGGTGATACATATGTCAACAAGTCTAAGTAAATCATTAGAATATTTTTTTTTTTGAATTGAATGTAAAATTTATTCAAACCCAAAAAACTTTTTTACATCTAGTGCTTCATTATTTAGGAGTTTTTAGTGGTGCCTATTACATTTAGAACATTACAAGAGACCTATGGAGGTTGTCTTGAGGAGAACCAAAGCTCAAGCCCACCATCAAATCTTCTGTCCCCGAGAGTTCGGATGGAAGAAAGCCGATTTCTCATTTGTTTATCGAGCATTAGAATATTGCATAACATATATAGCTTTTTGTGTCGATGCAACATGTCCGTGAAAGGACCTTCATGTGTCACTATTCGTCCACGTGTGTCGTTACTCGTTCCTATTCGTTGTTCTAAAAGGCAAAAATCACCCCCAGCGTACGTTTTTTTTTTTTTGAATTAAAAACGGAGTTATAATCACAAGCCAGCAGAAAATGTAAAAATTCTCCAAAATTAAGTGCACAAAAGGGAAACACAAGTCCAAAAAAAAAAGCCAAACAAACAAAGAATGAAACTAAAACTAAGAATCAACAAACAAACCCAACAATAACCGAGAAAACTAAACTAAATGAGAAAGACTAATAGTAGAAATAGGCTAAGATAAGAGCTAGAGGCACACACAACACACTTTGCATTATTCATTTTATGGAGTATTAAAGCTCATTATATTGCTTCCACTACGAAGTTTTTCGATATATAGGTTGATGTTTGTCATCTCTAAAAATTACTCCAAATTATTCAGTTTACATCAAATCAATTTAAAAAACTTATCTTGAACTTTTTTGTTTATTATTCTAAAAAGATTCAATTCTGTTTTGTTATATTTGTGCTTTGTTTATTTTTGGATATTGCCCTACTATCAAAAAGTTTCTCCGGTTAAGAAGATAATCTAGTTGACCAAAAAAAAAAAAACAGATTATCCATTATAAAATATATATTTTCAAACATCCAATGCATGCAATAGAGGTTATTTAGCAATTTTTCTAATTAAGAATTGATTATAAAGGTTATTTATTATCACAACTACTTTACAACTATCTATCTTATCTTATGATTATTTTCGTTATGTATACAACTAATACTGTACTTTTTTTTGTATATAAAAAAATGCAATTTTTGTTTACTTTTACTGTACTTGACTACTTGTATATAAACAAAAAATGCAATTTTATTCATCAAGTTTTTAGTTAATTTCTAGAACCTTGAAAGAATTCGCTCTCATTAAAAATTATATGCATCATTTTTGTTTCTTTCTTACTGTGAAAGTTTTTCTCCGGTTAAAAACTATCCTTACATGATGTACGTACGTTTTCATATTACTAAAGATGGACTCAAAAGTCAAAACCAAAAACAACCTCGGATAATCTCCCAAAGAATTCTATCTTTAACATCTTCAATTTAGATTAATGGCTTTCCTAAATACGGATTAGCCAAAAATAGTGTTCGCTCTAATAATTTTTTTTTTATATAAGAATCCACTTTACACCTAAATTCACAAACAAACCAAAAAAAAAAGCAACAAGAAGAAGAAGAAGAAGGATCAATCATATTCCCTAAGAACAGAAAAAATGAAGGCATGGGTGATATTGTTGTTGGTCATTTCTGCCGCTGCGATTATGGAGCAATCAGAGGCTAAGAAAGGCCGGAAGTATTTAAGTCCAGGCTTGATTAGCCCGTGCAATGGTCCTAATCCTCCCGCGGGATGCCATCCTCCAGATTCCCTCAATAAACCTCGAGCCTCTGTTCAAAATTATCGTCGTGGTTGCTCTATCAGTACACGATGCCGACGAGGGGTAATGACATGATGTCGACCTTTCACATTGATCCTTCGTCTACATGAGACAGGCGTTTTTGCTTTTTTTTATAGTAACACATATACAATCAAGCATTAATTGATATACATATTAATATATATATATATATATATATATATACATGGTGTTTTATATGAGCATTGTGTATGAGCATTCCTATTGATTTATAAGTTTCTTATTTCAAATTCAGTTCACAAAGATTGTGTATTTATTGCAGTGTAGTTTATTGGTTTACTACTGGTGTTAAACTTATATATACATAATACATTGCATATTATAACAATGTACGTAGTTTATTGGTTTTCACTAGTGAAATTAATTACATGTCTTTGTTTACAACCATCGCTGCGACCAACGACCAAATCCAGCGCCAGGGACTAAACGTTGTTTGTTTAGAAATCACTGTGACCAGGGATCAAATCCAGCGACATGTCATTGGCTTTTTCTTTCTAGTCGATGTATGAATCGCTAAAAAAATATCGACAAAAAATTTCAATCGTTGTCGCTATTTTTGGTTGCTGGATTTGGTCGATGATTGCAAGGACTATCAAACGAACATAACCATGTGTCAGTACTAGTCACTATCCCCAACGACTACCAAACGAACATGGTCATTAAAGATGTCTAGAATGAGACGTCCGCCACCATTTCCTCTTTACGTACTCTTCAGCTTGTCTTGCGTTCCTGCCCACAATTCATCCTAATAACTCTGCTACCCATCCGCTACCCAAAACGACGACTGTCTTTCTTGATCTCAAATTCCTAAGAAAAAAAAATAAAAATTAAATAAAGTTAAGTAGAAAATATTACCATATCAGTTTTGTTTTCTATTTGGAAAAAAAGGTTTTTGGAAGAAATGTTTATATTTGTGGATGTGTTCTATATATCAAGGATAATTCTGACGGATATTCTGATGGTTACATTGTTTTGACGAATGCCATCAATCAAAAACGTCGGTCACAAATACGATTGTTTCTTTATAATGTTAAGACCACACCACACATATCTAAAAAATATTATTTTTTATTATAAAAAAATCTACAATACTGAGAAGAAGTATTAATAAAATATTAAACCCCTAAATACCTAATACCTAGTTCATTTTTAGTGAGGCACAACCCCATCCCTAGACTGACCTTCTAAGTGATTGTTTGGGTAAATTTTAGCAGGTTCGCACGTGGACAATACTCCGGAAATAACGGGAAGAGTCGTATATTATTGATCAACGAATCTGACTTTATAACAACTCTTAATTACAACGAATCAATATAAGAAATTGTTATTAGATGATCTCGTAGATCGTTGGTCGTGGGTCGTAGGTCGATGGTCGTAGGTCGATGGTCGTAGGTCGCAGATCAAGGTTGCTAGATTCTCAGTTGCTGTTGCTGGAGAGAATATAGTTCTTGAGGTTTTTTTTTGTGTGTCTTTCTCTGTTCCGTGACCTCCTTATTTATAAGGTCATGTCGAACCCTAGTTCCCTTTAGGATTAGGAACGACACGTCAGCACCGATCTTATAAATCGGGATTTTAGATAGTTCCACATCTTATATCTGTCTAGATCCAAGTCTATCATCGACATGGAACCGACGACAACGACGGTCGGTTAGTGATAAACCGGTCAAAGTGATTAACCGTCAATGACTTATCAACAATAGTGACTTACCGTTGGTTTCTATTCAATAACCAAGACTTACCGAATAAGTGAATTTATTTTCCCAACAGTTTGCCCTTACTCTTCAATTTCTTATTTAGAATTTGGAGAGTAGTCATTTTTGAGAATTCCATCATAACTTATTCCGATGTCGCATCCTAAAATTTGAAGTTTTTTTTTTTTTCTATTGGTTTCTTACCAAACGGTGATACACGTGCTCTAAGGAGGATTCACTTTTGGGCCACGTAGACTCCACTTAACGTCTTGCTCCATTTTATTCCAAATTTTTGTGGGCTTGGGTTATGTGGGCCAATTAAAATCATCTTAGCCCATTAAGCTTTTTCCTTGTCTTTTTGCCCAGAATCACTTCTTCGTCCTCCTACAGACACTTGCTATCAATAAAGGACAAACCCTAGAAACACGGTAAGTCATTTTTCTTCTATGCTGCTTCTTCTTGCATCAAAGGTTTATCATTTCTTGATTCCTCTAACTCAGTTCGTCCTCCCTTATGTGATAGTGTTTTTTCTTGCTGTTTTGACTCATTAATTTACATATTTGTGAGTAATCTCCGCTGATTTCGAGGTGGATTGCTGTGTTTGGTTGCTAACAGCACTTAGCTTAACTTTTCAGGTGAAAAATTGACGTTAGCGTGACCGCTTGGGTACATTTGTTCGTAGTTGCTCGCTGTTGGAGTTATTGAAGTCCCGTATTAGGTGAGTTCATGAAGTTTCTGTCTCTTCTTCGTTCCAATTAGAGACTATGACAGATAGTTCACACGCGTTCGTAAATCATGTGCTGGTGGATTCTGACTCGAGTGATTATGAAAGCGGCTATGAGACTGAGTGTGAACCAACATATGGCTCTCTCAATTATGAGTACGAACCGTCGGTAACAGATTGTAGACGTGGGCTTCGTTCCTAGTCCAGATATGTTTCTAATGACGCTTTGTCAGTGCGTTATGACGATAGTTCTTTAAGACGTTGTCTTGGCCAATTGGTACATCACCCTCCGTCAACTAAGAGTTGGGATTCCATTTTGGTTGAAGGAGACATTGACAGAATTAGAAAAGCCTATGGCGTCCCCGAGTCTGTAGAGTTGAGGGCTCCTTTAGATACCGAGGGTCCCGACTGTAATAAGCCTGATGAGGTGGAACTCCACGAGGCCTTTTTTGCGCTTGGCTTGCGTGACTCTGTGCCGCTCTTAATTGCAAAGGTGGCCACTTATTTCGGTGTCTCTCCTGGCCAGTTCCATCCCCACACATGGAGGGTATTGACTGCCATCCAAGTATTTGGAGAACTTTACTCCGTGAATTTGGGAGTGGAGGAAGTCCTTTTCACATATTTCTTTAAGCCTCATGACTCAACAAACAATCGTTATGTGATTCAGAGGAGGCCTTCGAACCCATGGCCCTTAGTGTACGATTTAGAGAGGCGTGAAAATAACTGCTCTTCTTATGAGAAGGATTGGCAGAGGAAATTCTTTTTCATGCGAGTGGGTCTCAGTCCTGGTTTCCCAGTCACTTGGTTCCCGAGAGGTAGATAAGGATACTTCCTTAGGTCATTTTATCATTTTCCTAGCTAACTCCATAATTTTTTTGTTTGGATACAGTTACCAAGGTCCCAAAGTGCGAGTCGGGAAAAGACGGTGCCTTCAAAGCGTTTAGTTTTTCGGTTCAGTGAACTTTCTAATTAGTACTTTCGCGTTGAAGAGAAGCTCTATCTGGGGTTAGTGCCCTTGTTTTGTGTCTTGTTATTATTAATTGTTTCACGTCGTACACTCACCCCATTTTATCTCGTAGGTTACAAGATGTTAGGCTCTGACGGAATGATTGGTGACGACGCATTGGAGGAATTCCGAGAAGCCATTGCTGCTGCTGCTCCAGCAAAGGCTTGCCTACCTGCCTTACAGGAGGAGCCACCTGCCAATAAACCCACGTCAAAGCGTTGTGTTGCCTTGGTTGGTGCCCCTCGCCCGACTACTAAGCCATCAAAGAGGAAGTCTTCTGCTTCTACTGGCTGACCTCAACAAGCAAGCTTTTCCCCACGATCGTGAAGTCTTTAATGAGCTTGGATGTGCTGTTATTCTTGATAAATCTCAGGCTCATCTCCTGGAGGTTCCCTCTCTGTTCCTTCTTTCTTGAATATTTTCCTTGATTTTCATGCATTGTGTGTTGTTATCACGTTAATGCATGCCTCTAAATTGTGTTAGTGGTCTCTTTGTAGGTGATCTCCGTATGCCATCACGTAAAGACTGAGATGGAAGCTTGATGCCTACTTTGTGACTTTCTTCATGATGTCTAATATTTAGTATTTCGACCGTTGTCACCAACTCAGGTCGATATTGTAGTCGTTGCTCTCTCCTTTTGAGCATTATGTGTAAGCAATAGTTTTAGGGGAAGGTCCTGATTATGACTGACATTATGATTGCCATGATTTTCGCATTTCGATAGTCACGTGCCAATACTTAATTAGGATCGTTGTTAGCGGCGTGCGCTAGTGTTTCTCTGAGCTTACCGTTGTTATAAACGGCTTACAGATTTCGTCCAATATTGTAGTCTTGATTGTCATAAGGGATTTACCTTAGTGTAGACCTTGTCACCTACTAGTAACATAAGTGACCTACGAGTAACATAAGTGACCTACGAGTAACATAAGTGACTTACGAGTAACATAGGTGACCTAAGGAACTTAGTCATTTTTAGTGACTTACGTGATGATCACTATTCACATGCATATTTGCCTTATTGTAACCTTTTCTAATGACTCCCGCGGTTACGATCGTTATACACGATTTATGGATGTCAGTCCTTATCGATGACTTACGTGATTGTCTATCATAAGTAACCTACCGAAGTTCACCATTGTTAGTGACCTACGGAAGTTCACCATTGTTAGTGACCTACACAATGATTGTCTCGTGCATCCTCTGGCAGTAGGATTTTTCATGATATTTAGCCGTGGTCACTTTTCTAGTTTTTGACCACTATAAATTCTATACTGACTTGTGTAACCTTTTTTTTAATTTTTTTTTTCGACGCAATGCCTTATGATTGGTCTAACAGCGACTTACCGTCTTTTAATTTTTGGGGTCATGTCCTGTGATAAATGAGTTCGATAGTGACTTACATCTCGAACTGTTAAGTTTTGGGGTCATGCCCTATGACAAATAAGTTCATTAGTGACTTATGTCACGAACTTTTAATTTTTGGGGTCATGCCCTATGATAAATAAGTTCCTTTGTGACTTATGTCACGAACTTTTAATTTTTGGGGTCATGCCCTATGATAAATAAGTTCATTAGTGACTTACGTCATGAACTTTTAATTTTTGGGGTCATGCCCTATCATAAATAAGTTCATTAGTGACTTACGTCACAAATTTTTAATTTTTGGGATTATGTCCTATGATAAATAAGTTCGTTAGTGACTTACGTCACGAACTTTTAATTTTTGGAGTTATGCCCTATGATAAATAAGTTTGTTAGTGACTTACGTCACAAACTTTTAATTTTTGGGGTCATGCCCTATGATAAATAAGTTCGTTAATGACTTATGTCACAAACTTTTAATTTTTGGGGTCATGCCCTATGATAAATAAGTTCGAGATCATGCCCTTTTAACATTTGTGGTAGTGACCGTGGTCGCCAGGGTAATTTCCTTTAGAGTATATATGTGAAAACAACTTTTTATTATAGTGATTATCTCTCGAATTGGACATAATGAAAACCAATATGCAAAAGCAAACTAAAAGCGATTCAATTTGTAAAAAACTACGAAAAACCCCCCCAAACGAAGTAGGTGTAACAAAATAAAAAAATTAAAAAACTTCAAAATAGATTAGAAGTGATATGCCTTTAGATGCAGGGCGTTCCAGCTATTAGGTGGGTTTTTGCCTTCCCTATCTCGTAGCTTATAGGCTCTTGATCCACGTACCTCCACAAATTGGTAGGGGTCTTCCCAGTTAGGTCCTAGTTTTCCGGCGTTAAGTTCTACAGTGTTTTGGAAGATGCGCCTGAGTACCCAGTCTCCTACTTGGAAGGTTCTGGTTCGCACTCTTTTGTTATAGCTTCTTGCAACCTCCTGTTGATAGCACCAGTTGCGAATTTTAGCGTCCTCTCTTTTCTCATCTAGCAAGTCCAGGTCGAGACTCATCAGCTCTTCGTTGTCTTGGTGATGAGGATATTCCGTTCGTATTGTTCTCACGCTGATTTCAGCAGGTATTACTGCTTCCATTCCATATACTAACAAAAAAGGCATCTCTCCTGTTGTGGACTTAGTCGTCGTGCGATTAGCCCACAACACGCCTGGCAACTCTTCTACCCAACGTCCTTTGGCGCTTTCCAACCGTTTTTTCAACATTTGGATTATCGTCTTGTTCGAGGTCTCGGCCTGTCCATTCGACTGGGGGTGTCTTGGGGTTGCGAAGCTGAGCTTTATTTTCCAAGTATCACAGAATTCCTTGACACTGTTGCTCGTGAATTGGATACCGTTATCGGTGACAATCTCATGTGGAACGCCAAACTTACATATGATATTCTTCCATATGAAATCTCGAATCTCCTTTTCTGTTACTTGGCTGTAGGCCTCTGCCTCTACCCACTTAGAGAAATAATCGGTAACCACCAACAAAAACACCTTTTGAGCAGGTGCAGTTGGTAACTTACCCACTATATTCATTCCCCATTTCATGAATGGCCATGGTGAACTAATAGTTTTTAGGTCCTCTGGTGGTAATTTAGGGACTGGAGCATATCTCTGGCATTTGTCGCAGTGGCAAACAAGTCTTGTTGCGTCATCGTTCATAGTTAACCAGAAGTATCCTGCTCTTTTTGCTTGTAGCTCCAACGTGTGTGCCCCGGAATGGGATCCGCATTCTCCCTCGTGTAGTTCCATTAGAACTTGTTTTGCCTCTTCCTGAGTTACACACCTCAAATATGGACCTGAGAATGATCTGCGGTATAACAGGTTTTGGATGAGGCAATACCTCGCTGTCTGTTGCTTGATCTTTCTACACTCTGCACGATTGTTCGGTAGCACGTTATCCCGTAGGTAACTGATGATATGTGTCATCCAATTGGATGTGTCGCCTACTGTCGCAACCTCTGAACCCGGTAGATCATTATCTGTGGCGGGCCATTATAGCAGTAGCAATGGGACGGTGAGAGGAACTTTGGTTTTTAAAGCTGACCCGAGATTAGCCAAGGAGTCTGCATGACTGTTCTCATCTCTTGGAATCTGCGAGATCTTGCAGTTGTCGAATTTCTCTAGAAGCTTCATTGTGATGCTTAAATATCGAGTCATCTTTGAGTCTCGAGCTTGATAATCGCCTTTTGTTTGGTTGACTATGAGTTGTGAGTCACTGAAGACGTCAACATCTGTAGCTCCGAGGTCATGAGCTAACGCATGACCTGCAATTAAAGCTTCATACTCCGCTTCATTATTAGTGGCTTTGAAACGGCATCTGATTGCTCTCGAAGCTAATTCGCCTGTTGGGGATGTAAGGACTATGCCTAGGCCAGCTCCTCGTACGTTGCTAGACCCGTCCACGTACAACTTCCAGTTTCCCTTGCGAGTTTCTTCCTACAGAGTTTTGATCTCCTCTTCCACTTCTGGAATTAGGTTCGGCGTGAACTCCGCCACGAAGTCTGCAAGTACTTGGGACTCGATGGCTGTGGTGGGTCGGTATATTACATTGTATTCTCCAAGTTCGACTGCCCACTTTGCTAACCTTCCGGATATTTATGGCTTGTACAATACTGACTTCAAGGGGGATGAACTAATCACCACAATAGGATGCGCCCGGAAGTAAGGACGTAACTTCCTGGCAGCGGTTATTAATGCCAGTGCCAATTTTTCCTAGTGAATGTATCTTGTTTCTTCGGCTAAGAGTGATTTGCTAACGTAGTAAACCGGATGTTGTATGCTTCCTTCTTCTCTAACTAGTACCGCACTCACGGCATGAGCCGACACTGCTAAATAGAGTAACAACACTTCCTCGTCTTTGGGTTTCGACAAAAGAGGAGGTGATGTCAGATATTCCTTTAGGTCTTTTAATGCCTTTTCACACATATCGTCCCAAGTGAAACCTTGTGGTTTTCTTAAGGTAGCGAAGAACGCGTGAGATCTATCTGAGAGTCTCGAGATAAACCTAATTAGAGCAGCCATCCTCCCTGTTAGCTTTTGCACCTCTTTCACGTTCCTTGGTGAGGGAATAACTTGAATTGCCCTAATTTGATCGGGGTTAACTTCTATTCCTCGGTGGATGACAATGTATCCTAAAAACTTCCCGGAGCTTACGCCAATAGAGCACTTTGTAGGATTCCGTTTCATGTTGTACTTTCGTAAGGTAGTAAACGCTTGTTGTAGATGCATGATGTGATCTTCCGCTGCTAGGGACTTTACCAACATGTCGTCGATATATACCTCCATAGTATGACCGATTTGCTTAGCAAACATCATGTTCACCAATCTCTAGTAGGATGAGCCTGCGTTCTTCAAACCGAAAAGCATTACTTTGTAGCAGTAAATGCCCCGAGAGGTCATAAACGACGTTTTATCTTGGTCGTCTGGATGCATTAGGATTTGGTTGTAACCGCTGAAGGCGTCCATAAAACTCATCCGCTGATGACCTGCCGTTGCATCCACCAACTTATCAATGTGAGGTAGTGGGAAAGGATCTTTAGGACATGCCTTATTGAGGTCAGTGAAATCAATACAGACCCTCCACTTTCCATTCTTCTTGCGAACTACTACCACGTTGGCGAGCCATTCTGGATACCGCACTTCACGTATGAATCCTGCTTCTAACAGGTTTTGAACTTTCTTGTTAATGATTAAATCACGTTCAGGGGCAAATTTTCTCCGCTTTTGTCTCACTGGTTGGTGTTCTGGATCTACTTGCAGCTTGTGCATAATTATTTCGGGATCGATTCCTGGCATGTCAGCGTGCGACCAAGCGAAGCAATCGACATTGGACCTGAGGAAGTCAATTAGCCTTCTTCGTATATTTGTTGGTAGTTTTGAAACGATATTTACTTTTTTATCAGGATCGTCTGCAAGTAGTGGTATCTCATCGAGTTGTTCAACCTCTGGCTCTTCACCGTGGAGTACCAACGGTGTGTTCTATAATTACTATAACCGTTCTCCTTTTCCTTTTAAGGAAATTTGGTAGCAGACACGCGAATGTTCTTGTTCATCCTTGATCTCTTTTACGCCTCACGAAGTGTCAAATTTGATCGTTTGATGTAGGATTGATGGCACTGCTCCCATATCATGAATCCACGGATGTCCCATGATCACATTGTAGGCTGACGCGCAGTCTAATACCAAAAACTTGGTTCGTTGATTTATCCCTTCTGCGTATACGGGCAAGTTCACTTCACATATGGTTTGCTTCACTTCACCACTGAATCCCACTAATGGCGTTGATTTGTTTGTTAGTCCATCTTTGCTTAGATCCAATTCCTTATAGGCATCTAAGAATAGGATATTCGTTGAACTCCCGTTGTCAATTATTACTCTCTTCACTAAGCAATTAGTAATCGTCAGAGATATGACCAGTGCATCATGATGCGGGGTCAGGAATTCTGCATGTTCAGCTGACGTGAAACTAATAGTGCATCGTGATAATTGTTCTGATACTGCCTCGACATCCCCTTACCGATTTCTGGCGGATCTGGTGTTCTTTTTCGCAGCGGAATGGGTTATTCCACTGATTTCAGAACCTCCCGAGATAACATTGATGACCCGGTTATGCCTCGGAGGTGGGGCAGGAGATGATTTCCTCGGCGCTCTATCGTCGCCTTTATCGTCAATACGACACCGAGCTCTGTCAGACAAAAATTCTCTCAAGTGACCTTTCTTCAGTAGGTCGTTTACCTCCATACGCAATGTGATGCAGTCTTCAGTTCGGTGACCATGGTCATTGTGAAATTCACACCACTTTGAGCTATCACGTTTCTTGTCCGGTGTTCTCATCTTTTGAGGCCACCTTACCATTTCTCCCATTCGTTTTAGCGCACCGATCAATTCCGCGTGAGAAACTGAAAGGTTGTTGATATCTAGCCATGTTGGTGAGGCGTGTCTCTCGTCCTCAATCAGTTTAAGTGGCCGGTGGGTGCTTCCGTTGTCGCTTCTGTTACTAGCGTTCTCGTTTCGAGGAGGTCTCTGGTAAGGTTTGTCATCTCTCGATGTTCGCTCATTTCTTGCCACACGTGAATCAGAACGTGGAGAGCGTCGATGATGATAACCAGGATCTTCTTCCCACTTTATTTGTGCCCAGGCTCTGGAAAGCACATCCTCCATAGTTTTGCACTGGTACTTTGTTAGTTCTTTATATAGGTCACCATCTGGGAGTAGGCCTCTTGAATGCGAAGATTGCAGTTGCTATGTTGCAACCAGGTATGGACACCTTCTCCTTGTTGAAACGTCCTACATAGTTACGTAGCGATTCTCCTTTTCCATGTGTTACCTCATAGAGGTCATCTGCTGTCCTTTCTAAGTTCTTGCTACTTGAAAATTGCTCAATAAACCGGTCAGTTAATGACGCGAATGAGTCTATTGAAGCGTTTGGCAGGTTCGTAAACCACTGGAGGGCTGGTCCAGTGAGACTTGAACCAAATCCTTTGCACATACTAGCTTCACGATAATCTTTTCCGATGGCGGTGGTGAACATTCGTTGCTTATATTGTGCTATGTGGTTATCGGGGTCTGTTGTTCCATCATACATCTTCATCGAAGAAAAAGTGAATTTTCTAGGCATCTCCACCAATGCGATCTCATCCGTGAATGGAGTATCTGCATAGTAGTTAGGTGCACTCTTGATGATTGGGGGAGCCACTCCTGGAAGGCAGCTTGTGTGTATGAAGCTTCTCTTGATTGTATTGTCACTGGATCGGAAGACGGAGTGAGGTGCTGCCTACCCGTACTTGCTCCCGGTATACCATCTTCAACCTGCAACGCCGATCTGTTATCCACATGTGTTGGGGTGCTGTCCAGTGGTTGCATCGGGTTGATTAGTGTGCGGAATCTGGCATGAGAGTCAGTTGCAGTGCCCCGTCACCTCTTGGGGGAAGACCGGTCAGTAGAGAGGTATTCGTTTCTGTCAGGGAAGTGTTTGCTTCTTTTAGGGAAGTGTTCTCCGCCTCAAGTAGAGCTAGCTTCTCTTGATTCTGCTTCAGTTGGGCGGCGAGTGCCTCCATTGAGCAGCAAGATCGATATCATCGTTTTCTCCTCCGTTAGTCATGTCTCACGTAGCTAAAATTGTCTATCCCCTCTTTCTAGCGCCAAGTTGTTTGGGTAAATTTTAGCAGGTTCCTACGTGGACAATACTATGGAAATAACGGGAATAGTCGTATATTATTGATCAACGAATCTGACTTTATAACAGCTTTTAATTACAACGAATCGATATAAGAAACTGTTATTAGATGATCTCGTTGATCGTTGGTCGTGGGTTGTAGGTCGCTGGTCGTAGGTCGTAGATCAAGGTTGCTAGATTCTCAGGTGTTGTTGGTGGAGAGATTATAGCTCTTGAGGTTTTTTTGTGTGTGTCTTTCTCTGTTCCGTGACCTCCTTATTTATAAGGTCATGTCGAACACTAGTTCTCTTTAGGATTAGGAACGATACGTCAGCACCGACCTTATAAATCGGGATTCTAGATAGTTTCACATCTTATATCTGTCTAGATCCAACTCTATCATCGACATGGAACTGACGATAACGACGGTCGGTTAGTGATAAACCGGTCAAAGTGACTAACCGTCAATGACTTATCAACAATAGTGACTTATCGTTGGTTTCTATTCAATAACCGGGACTTACCGAATAAGTGAATTTTTTTTTCCCAACGGTGATGATGATCAAATTAAGTT
Organism: Kernera saxatilis; assembly: GCA_900406395.1. NCBI lineage: Eukaryota > Viridiplantae > Streptophyta > Magnoliopsida > Brassicales > Brassicaceae > Kernera > Kernera saxatilis. The sequence goes on along the minus strand of OVAY01001808.1, from coordinate 4,655 downwards.
AATCATAATTAAGAACAAGGGTTTCCCAATTATTTTTAGAGATTTCATGTGTTTTAGTTTCCTAATCTAATACATAAATTTCGTGAGAGACTAAAATTCGTTTTGATAGATCAATTTTGTAGTTAGCTAAAGTATTATTAGATGTCTAGGTTACTGATAATCCTTACTATCTTAGATCTTATCCTTAGTTAACTAGTTAACATTTCTCATATGACATGTTGTTGTAAATATGCTAATTGTTTAGTCACTAGATATTGAAAACATTTTTTTTTTTAATTTGAAGGCATTTTATCCACCTATATTTTCTCCATTTATCTCTAGGATCTAGATTAAGTTTTAGACTCAACTCACCTAAAAATGAAGGATCATAAAGGTTGACCGAATTCTCGTGTTATATACCTCTTCATTAATTTTAGGATCAACTCTTTAAGTATTTACTTTTAAAACCATGTGGCTACGTTTTTATTATTTGAAAAATAGTAATTCTATTTTTGTTTTGTTCAATTATTTCAGAACTTACAATAGTCGGTGCCATCACACTCGTCATGGCCACCGTTGATGAGAACTTCATCAAATGATTCGAAAGAATCTATTGGCTTACAAAACAAAACAAAAATTGGCTCGAAAACAATGGAACCTCGAAAGCATCTCCAAAAATCATGTTTTTACATCCTTAACATAGGCTTTAATTTTTCAAATATGGATTTAGCTAAAACTTGAGGTTTCTCTAACCTATATATGTACAAACAATTACGTGTCTCATGTTTTCTAACGATAAACAAAAGCAACAAAGGAACAGATAAGAAACTATATTTGAAAAACACCTAAGAAGTAAACAAAAAAAATGAAGACATGTATGATCATCTTGTTGGTGATTTGTAGCGTCTTGATTGCAGAGCGAGTCGAGGCTCACGTGAAATACTTAAAGCCAGGCTTGCTTAACCCATGCTTGCATCGTAATCCTCCACCAGGATGTCATCCTCCAAATAAACCTCGCGAACATGCTAACACCTATAACCGTGGCTGCTCCAAACTCAACCGATGCCACAGAGGTTGAACCCATTAACGTAACATCTGTGTACATTGATCAATCTTTTCTTCAACACGAGTTCTAATGACATCTTTTATGTACATATGCAACCACGTACGTATTGTAAGTCATACTACATATACACATATGTGTGGTGTTGTGTGTGTTTCAAAAAGTGTATAGATTCATGTGTAATAGTAACTAATCTACGAAGTTAAATAATAATTTGGTATATACGATAAACATGCATGTATATATAATGGGTCAGGGTCTATTATGATTTATGACCATGTATAAATTCTTTGATGAAATTAATATGTTCAAGATACTTATAATAAAATTGGGATGATCATTTGATTTCTATTGGATCTCTTCCCAGCTATGGGGTGTAATAAGAAAATGGTTTCACCTGTATTAATTTCAGCATCAGTTCATCTAACACGATCCTAATCAACCGTCAACTTTACAAAAAAAATACTGAAATTGTGAAATATTTAAACCAAAATCGAACCGAATTTATTTATATATTGGTTGGTTCATTATTTTAAGATCCGAAACACCAAAACTGAAATATTTTTTTTTTTTAAATGAATCGAAATTGAAATAAATAAACCAAAATCCACTAATTTTTTTTTTAAATAATATATATGTATTAAACAATAGAATAGAATCATATCAAAATAATTATAATATTAAATAAATCACTATTTTTTAACAAATTTTTTTCGACCCCTATTTTTTAACATTTATTATAAGTTTTTTTAACTAAAAACTGAATCGAAACCAAACCGATCGATTTCCAAATGGTTTTCTATGATTCCATTTCCTATAAAACCGAAAAAAAAAAACGAAAGAGGAAGAATCCGAACCGAAATCAAATCATAAACCGATAGCCGATAGGGCTGAAAATTAGAGAAATTAACCAGTCTTCAGTTCTCCAAATATAGACGTTTCTGCAGATTTTAAGAAGCAGCAGAAAATAGAAAGACGTATCCAACCTCTTAATTACATTTATATAATCCAATCCTGAGTATCAAAATTTTTTTATAAAAAAAAAAACTAAACCTTTTTCTCTGGTCCGAGATTCTGATTTTGGCCTCCAAATTATTCCGATAATCTTCCAAAAACGGGCATTAAAAATAGTCAAAATACATAATTTTATTTCCTAATAAAAGGCTTTAAAAGTTAAAACCCAAGACTTCCTTTCATATTTTAAATACTTAAAACAAAAAAGACCCATTAGTCACACGTGTCGTAATATTATTCGTTGATCAGATCATAAAATCGCCACGTCACCAGCCGCATGCCCTCGTCGTGTCTCCTCTCACTCAACAAAACGTATCCTTCAATTTCAGGAACGTCGCATAAAAGCTCTGAAACACAAAACACAGAGAAAGAGAGAGAGAGAGAGAGATTTGAGAATCTCCGATCAAATCATGGGGAAGAGAAGAGGCGTCTCCGCCGTGAACGTGGTTTTCGGGTGGCTGAGACAACAATCGAACAAGGTTAAGATAGCTTTAGGGATAATCCTCTCTCTGATCCTCGTCGTGTTTCTTAAATTCACCGTCAAGAATCACAACCACTTCTTCGTTGCCTCCGAGCTCATCCATGCCGCCGGAATCGCAATCCTAATCTACAAACTCACCCGCCAAAAAACATGCTCCGGTAAAACAAATCCGACCGTATCATATGACTTTTATGCAATCTATTATGTCTGAAAGCTATGATTTTTTAGTGGTAATTTGTGTAAATATCAATGTTTTGTGGGGAATCTTTTGGTTTGATCAAAATGATGTTAATGATTAGGTCTTTCTTTGAAGTCTCAAGAAGTGACAGCAATTTTTCTTGCTGTGAGACTGATCTGTAGCATAACCATGGAAGGTGATATACATACAATCCTCGATTGCGCCACTTTGCTTGCGACGCTATGGGTCATTTATATGATTCGGTTCAAGCTGAAAGCTTCTTATATAAAGAATCTCGACAATTGCCACAATTACTATGTGGTAAATACGCTTTGATTTAAAGATTGTGATTATTTGTTTTGTTTGTTTCAAGATGAGAATGTAACATGTTTTCATCCCTATAGCTTGTACCATCTGCTATCCTTGCGTTGATTATTCACCCGAGTACGAGTTATTCTTACATTCACCGTGTCATGTGGGCGTTTTGCGTTTACTCGGAATCTGTCTCTGTTCTGCCTCAGCTTCGATTGATGCAGAATGCTCAGGTAAGCCACATTTTGACATATCTATCTATTTTTTTATTGTTTTTGCCAATGTAGAGTTAGCATTTTAACCAACTATGATGGTCTAGTTGTTGAGTATTTGTCATGTTGGCCAATGTAGACGTTTTAAGGGGCAAGAAAATCCGGTTCTCTAAAAGATTTCAGGATTAGTCTGGACTTTGGTCCAAGTTTAACATTTTCTCTGAACAATCATTTCAGATCATAGAGCCTTTCACAGCTCATTACGTGTTTGCGCTAGGAATAGCTAGATTCTTGGCATGCGCTCATTGGCTTATCCAGGTTAAAGTTCTTCATCCTTATATTCATTATTAAGCTTCTATATATGATTATTAAGCTCAAGAGACTAATGATCTGAAAAATGTAGGTTTTTGAGACTCGTGGACATTACCTATGGCTGATCGGTGCTGGTTACTTTTGGTTCCCGGTTGCTCTATTAGCTGAGATCGTTCAAACCTTCATCCTCGCCGACTTCTGCTACTACTATGTCAAAAGGTAAACCGATTTGCGCAAATTATGTGAAGCCGATGCATGAATGATGAAATTTGTTGTAACGATTTGGCTATGTTGTTGCTGTGTGCAGTGTTATGGAGGGTCAGCTTGTACTGAAGATGCCGGTTTAGATCGGTATAGATGAACCGATATATTTTTTTTTTTTTTTTTTTTTTGTCAACTTAAGCTACCTTAACCAAAGTAGATACTTCAAAATAATCTAGAAAGGTTTCTTTCTTCCTTTTCCTGCTTCTTTGTTTAAGAATGTTTAGAGAGTATCAAATTGGTTAAAGAATGGTTTTTCTTTTAACTATTTCAACTATGGCGACCCGAATTTAACCACCGGTTTAAAGATCTTTGACAATATAAAAAAATTCATAATTAAAAAAAAAAATTATTAGTTTTTTTGAGTAAAACCAAAAGTATATTAGTGATATTATGTGTAGAAATTTTTGTAGTAATAAAATTGATGTAATTGGAGAAAGGGCTGAAATTTTTGGATTGGGTTATCCGACCCTTGTCCTAACCAACCCGAATTATCCGAATTTTTCGGGTAAAGGTAAGTGAAATAACCCATTTGGATAGTGATAATTTATTTTTGCGGGTAAGGATATGGATCGGGTAATTACTCAGGGTACCCAATTACCTGTTGGGTAATTTAGATTTATAGAAATTTTAAAAATATATAACTAAATTAATAACATCTAATCTTAATATTTTTGAAGTACATTTATTTTTGAACATTTATTTCATGTGTTTATTACTAGATTTGTTATTGTATTTTGTTCTTTGAATTCATTAAGGGTATATTCGGAATATAATATATTAATGAAAAATTCGGGTCGGGTTATGCTAGATCCGCGTGTCATCCCATGTAATTATCGGGTC
>OVAY01001807.1:0-24319 GCA_900406395.1 Kernera saxatilis | reverse complement strand
AGAGGACCATAATCGTAAATTGATATATGCTAAACTTTTGAAATACTCTTCCAATTAAAATCCGTTTCACTGCTCTTTCAAAATTTCGTAACGTATACTTTTTTGAATTATAATCGTAAATTTATATGCTAAATTTAAATTACTCTTCAAAAAATTACATAAAAGCTGCTTTTCTGCTCTAACGAATCCATAATTTCGCAACGGAAACTTTTCTCCCTGAGAGAGCGTTAGGCGTCGAAATTTCAAATTTTTTCAAAATCCTGTTTGAAAAAACGTGTTAGGGTTTACATAGTCGCAGGGAGAAGCGATTTTCTCTTTTCTGTCTTCTTCTGATTCTTACCTGAGGCTGAGATCGATTGAATTATAATACCTGTTGTTCAATGGCGTCTGGTTCGTCGTGGCTATTCAAACCCGGATCCAAGGAGTTTGATTGTGGATCGGTGATGTTCTCTGAAGATTGTGGAGACGAGGATTAAGGCTTGTCTAATAGATTGATCTCGGATCGTGCGAATAGTCCTACCAAATCCAAGAAGGTGGGTAAGCTTTCGATTTTCCTTTTTGTTTTTTAGTTTGGAATTTGACTTTGATCGGTGTGGTGTGTATGTTGATTTGGGAATCTATGGTTTGATTTAGAAACTTTTCGCTTGATTTCTTCTGGAATTTAGTTGTTTGGTGGTTTCGTGATCTTCCAATTAGGGTAATCGCGTGTTTGTTTAATGATTTGAGGGTTTAATATTCTGAATCAGTTTCATAAAGTCTACATAAAACTTTCTCTCTTACTAATTTGTTGAGGTTCATGGCTCTAAATGGTTTCATTTTGTCAAAGAAAACTGGCGATTTAGAAAATTTTCGGCATGACTCTGAATTTGAAATTATAAATTGGGTTAGGACTAATGGGTGTGGCGTCACTATCACTGTATTTAATATTTATCTATGAAGATGAATTTTTTTTAAAATGGTTAATTGTTATATTCATGCAAGAAGAATCTATGACAATTGCATACGTCGTTTATCTTTTTATTCGTCTTTCTATTTTTGTGTTTATGTGATTTAGCAATCAAGTGGCAATTCATATCTCAATTCAGAAACGGAGCAGATGTGAGTTTTGAAACACTGTTTAAATCATATTTGCTTCCTAGATGATTATTGGAGTCTCTTTATTTTTTTTGTTATCTTAATGTGTTCTCAGACGTTTTGCAGTTTTTGTTCCTTATGAGTGAGATTGTTTTCCTAACTTCGATAGTTATGTTTTTTTTTTCAGTCGGGTTCTTTGTTACACAGCATTATCAGTCAAGATTAAAAAAGGAGCAACCAGTCAAATTTTGCCTCTCTAAGATTCTTACCAAGTTTTTTTGCTTGGCGTTGATTTTGTGGTTTCATTTCATTGTTTGTGTTGTAAAACTGTGTGTTTACTCTGCCCATAATATTTCCTAACAAAATGCTTTGGATGCTAATAGAGTGGATCCTTATTCTACATAGAACAGGAATTGAAGAGGCGATTCAGTAGCCAAGAGCAAACGAGAGGTCATGGAAATGATATCTCTTTGTCATCGTGTCTCTTGTCTCATGTAGGTATCTTTTGAGCTACAGAGAACAAAATTTTCCAGAGGCAATTTTGTAGCCAAGAGCGTATGAGAGGTCAGGTATAGTAAATCTCTCCATCTAGACTCGGCCATCATGTCCATCAGGAGAGACATGAGGTCTATTGTCTCATGCATAGGTCCTCTGGGCCATCTCGACAGGTTATTTGCATTAGACGAGCCGATGCAAATACAATTTAACATTAACGAACTAAACTAAAACAAAATGCAAATTAAAACCCAATAACTTTCTTTGGAAAAAACTTAAGAGATTCTGTTGCCGATGCATTCAGAATCCAAGAATAGAAACTAGAGTGGATTTCTTCTCATTTTCTTTATAGGTTCATAGAAAATTCTTATCACAATTCATACTTCACAAAGGACAAAACCAACTTCGTAAAACTAGATTTTATCATACTTAATAAACCTGTTCAATATTTCAGCTATGGAGATTGTTTCCCTGTCAAGATTAAATAAACGATATTATTGATCTTTTTGTTTTTGGATGAAAAAAACTTAATCTCAAACCAAACAGCAACCCTACTTCGACCTAAATTTCTCGCCAAATTTCCCGACTCTATCCCTAATCTCTTCAGCCGCATGCCGAGCTTCTTCCACAGTCTCCTTAACCTTCACCATGGAGATATTTCTCAACTCATCAATCCTCAAGCTCGTATCTTTCCTCAACTCTTCTGCTTTTGACTTGGTTTTCATTCTGATGTCTTTGGCTTTCGTCTCCATTCCATGAACTTGTTCTTTCAAGGCTGATATCAAAAGACCTATCTTCTCTATGATCAAGTAGATTACTTCTCTGGAATTCTCTCCTACATCTTTCGCCATCTTCTTGAGCTTATTAACCAGATTTTCAGCTCTCTTCATGGTTCCTTCAACGGAATATTGCTTTCCTGCGTTCAACCAGGTAGACTCGGTTGTTGTCTGTTCATGGAGGTCACTGTCAACAACAACTTTTAAGCCATACTTCTCCCAACGTCCTCTAGCTTCTTTTAGCACTTTTGCTTGTTCTATTGCTCTTCTCGCTTCATGCTCAGCCCAATTCCTGCAAAAAGAAAACTCGAACCCGTAAAATGACCTGAAAAGCAGACCTCTCTGAGTTTGAATTGTCACATTCTCAATACAAAACTTATGAGTTTCACTAATCAATGTAAAGAGGCTTTGTTATCAAACCATTAAGAAATTTCTTCTGTCTCCATCTAGAGAGAAAAGTACAAGTCCAATCCTCTTTTTCTTCTAGCTCTCTCTATCAGTTTCATTTCTCAAGGTAAGCTCTACTCATGCTCATTTGATTTTGCTTGGCAAAGAAAGAAGTAATTTTAAGATAAACATTTCTATACCTGGCTATGGATAAAGCGTTCCTTTCAACTTCAAGCTCATTTTGCAACCGGAGTATCTCTTGGTTCTCATCCTCCACTTGCTTTTGAAGTCTATCAAGCCTCTCCTTCTCATACGACATCTCTGCTTTGTTATTCACAAGGCTTTGAAGTTGTTCCTCAAGCCCATTTCGTAACCTTGCAAGAGCCTCCATTTCCGTTTCAATTGATATACGTTCTTTTTCCAATGCAAGAGTCTCCTCTTCTTTCTCAACTCTGAGTCTCGCCAGCTCCGACTTTGCTTCTTCCGCCAATTTCTCCACTGCATCTACTATTTCTTTTTCTCTTAAAAACTCCTTCTCAAAGCTAGCGTTAATATCTTTCTCGACCTGAGCAACCAGCGCGTTATGTGCAGAAACCACATTTTCAGCCATAGCCTCTGCTTCGATACGAGCTAGCTCTTCACTGACTACTTCAATAGCTTCGCCAATTGCAAGAGACACAGCTGTTTGTGCTTTTGTAACTGCTTTAGACGGTTGAAACAATCTGGTACGGCCTAGAGGGAGACGGGCCTTTCAAAAATTGAACTTTGCTGTGAAACTCTAACGATATGATTACCTGAGAAGCAAGAATCTCACTCACCAAAAGCAAGTGCCGTTATTCTGTGTTCTCCAGCAGATAAGTCAGCTATAAGGGCAGGCCATGCCTCTGGGTTGATTTTATCAATGTCAAGAAAACCAGAAAGCTGGTACAATTTCTGAAAAAGGAAAAGTGAGTTGTATAAGATTTCCAGTAGTCTAATGACTAAATTTGGCAAAGTCTCTTTATCACAAAAAGAAAAAAAGTTGGTAAAATCAAATGAAAGGAATAGACAAAGAACCTTGCTATCAGCTTCTGGGAGCTGTCGGAATTCTAGAGCCATCTTCCAGCTCAAAAGATCCTGACGTGAAAGAGGACTGTAGAGAAAAAGAGATTAAGAAGAGGGCATGATATTACATAGAAATAGCTAGGGGTTTCTTTATAGTTTATATTCTTAGATGAAAATCAATAGCAGATCTACCTTTCTGGTGAGAACGTAAACCGAGTGCTCTCAGCAGAGGGCAATGGCATGTTGTGGTTAGAGAGTTTGCTTGAGATAAGTCCTGCCTCTGCCAAACCTATACTATCCAATGAAACATGACGAAATCAGATTAAGCATAACCTTCACTGATTCAGCATAAATGCTAGAAAAAAAAAAAAAATCCAATGATCACCTTGAATAAATGGAAAATCAGGATCTTCGGGTGTGATATCATCAAATGCAAGTTCAGTAACATTCTCTATGTACATGGCAGGATATACTTTTGATGTTGAACTCCTGCAACAGATGAAGGTATTTTCACAACGTGAGGAGGTAAAGTATTTCACAATGTTTCAAGAGTAGGAGAGAAAAATTTGATAGTTACCTCGATAGAGCATTGCTTGCAGAAACCACCCAACGAGCGAATTCACGGCGTGTACATAAATCATAAGGCAGAGCATCAGATTCAATAACCTGAAAATTAAATAAATTTTATGAATACGCAATCATAAAAATTGTTGCATTGCTAGATAGTTCGAAATAATCTGAAAGTCAAAGTACTACCTTTAAAGCTTGTAAAGCTGAAAACATTTGGCTTTGAATCGGGTCCACAACTGTTGGAAAGATAGGTTTTAAGGGATTTACTTGTGGAACTGTGGAAGGAGCAGGTATTCCTGTATAACAGCGGGTTTTCTTCTTCTCGTTTGGGATTTGAGAGGTATGTTTCTCTACTCCATACAGCTCTGTCGATGATTTGTATCCCTCAGATGGGCTTTCTGATGCTTTGTTCGCCTCGTGATTTCCTTTGCTTGTAGACGCGGCTTTTGACACCACATCTATGTCATCCCGAGATGAAACTGGAGAATCTAAACTAACATCCAGAAAAGGGAACGCTTGTTAAACATGCAAGAACATTGAGAGGTTAGATAAAGAAGAAACTGAGAGAACACAGATGATATCGACTAAAGAACTCAACAGATGGAATTCCAAGCCAAGCTGAGATGTATATACAATAAACTAGGTTTGTAAGATCTACCAAACTTGGTATGTTGAATAACTAATGATGATAAGAGGTTATAGGGTTCGGATCCATACCTCTATAGCTTTCCTGGTTATCTTGAGCCATGCTAACTTGATCTTTTGAACCTTCACTTGAACTATCAGCAACCATGGTCACCATCACTTCTACTTTTGGTCCTAACGTTCACATAAAATTTGGTACTTCATTATAGTTGGATTAATTTACAGTTTGATGGTTAATCACAATGCATGAAGAATGAAGTGCCATACTTGAAACATTACGCTTGAGAGATAGGGCCGCGAAAGTTAACCCAACGAAGATAACCATTCCTGCCACTCCAGATAGAAGGGTTCCTGAAATCAAATTCCTTCAAGAAATTCATCAACCCAAACCAAGAATTAGCTACTTTGAGAATGGGAAAATACAAAATCCGTAAGAGAAAGCAAATTTGTCAAGTTGTGTTCGGCTTACTTACAACCAATTTAGCATGTTTCGTAGTACAAAAATTCAGAAACTTTTTAACCAAATTCTCTGCCAAGTAACTATCACTTCTAATCAAATTCCGAGAAACCCAGAGGCATAAGAAGAGTCCGTACCTTTAAACCAATCACCACCGCTAGAATCGGAAGTCTTGTCATCGTCTCTCGAATCAGACCACCCACGAAATTGATCCGAGCCGTTCCTCTCACCCAAATTGCGACCCGATTGTGTATTCTGCGCAACGCATGACATCCGGAGACGGCGACTGATCTTCGTTATCTTCGCTCTCGCCGGAGCTCTGAAGCTCTCATAGTGTAGGGCAATCCTCAGCTGGAGAGAGCTTGGCGTCCATGTCGCCACCGTAGACGCCATAATTCGGCAAAAAGTTGGGAAAATCGAATCAGTACATTTCCCTTTTCTTTGGTTCGTTGCTTTCATAGACGAGACTCGCGAGAGAAGAAAAGTGATACGAAGCTTTCGAATAATTACGCAAAAGGCTCTTGTATTATCTAATACTTTCAAGTTTCATCCACCCTAGTTAGTTTATAAACTCTTCTTCCAATTTAGTTAAATAAAATAAAAAGAAAATTATGAAAATTATCACAATTTGTAAAATATCCGGTTGGAATTACCACAATCACACAAACTTTATAGAATATACCATAACTTTTCAAAATAACAAAAATACCCCTATTGAAATTGCTGGTTTTATCAGCCAAAACATCAGATATGACATATGACAGTTGCGGCTTCTATTTTGTCCATCGCTGCTTATGTTTTTTCTATCGCTACTTATGTTTATCATTTTTATAATATCTATCATAAGTTCTGTCCACAATATATATTAGAATTTTTAAAAATTTGTCCACTTAGTATTGCCTTCAAACGTTTATATGTCAATAGCCTATCATTTATATGAAATATTAGTTTCATGTAACTCGAATAGACATAGTAGATAATAAATGATAAGTTATAGACAAATAAACGTATGGAGGCAATATTATATGGACATATTTTTAAAGTTCCAATGTAACTGATGGACATAATTAGTTGTTAACAATACGATGAAAATTATAAAAATGATGAACATAAGCAGCGATGGACAAAATGGAAGCCGCGCAACTGTCATATATCATGTCTGATGTTTTAGATGACAAAAGCAGCACTTTCAATAAGGATATTTTGGTTATTTTTGAAAAATTATGGTATATTCTATAAGGTTTTTTCAATTGTGATAGTTTCTATAATTTTTTTTTTCAAATTGTGGTAGTTTATACAAAAAACTTTTAAATAAATAACATTCTTTTTATGAGTTTTAAAATAATTGTTAGGACAATACACAACAAAAACACCGATTCTATGAAACTTCCACGTCTCTAAACCTCTTCCATTCAAAACTCTTTCCATCCGCCACATGTCCACTTTTTCACCCTCTTTTATCTTTCCTCTCCACCCAACTATCACATTTGTTGTGTTTTATGGATGCACACTGGCTAGAAATAATGGATATCTTATTTGGGATATCTTATTTGGAAGCAAAAAAAAAGAAAAGAGGATGACACAATTGATCATTTCCACTGCAGCGGAGAATTTTGAATTTCTTGGCGAAGTAATTGATGGTCTAAGGATGTGGTCTAAGCACATCGACCATGTCGTTGAGGAACTGACTAGGAAACAATAAGAAGAAGACATGCTTAGATTTTGGTCGGAGCTACAAAAAACATCCACTAAGTGGTGGTGATTAGTAGTAGGTGGTGGTGAATAGTAGTAATGTTTTGTTGATCTTGACTCAAATCTACTTGGTGGTGTTTTGTAATTCCAAAACAGTATTTACTAGTAGTAGTAATGCAAACTATCTTGACGTACTCTAAAATGTCTTTTATCTTTTAACCATAAAATTAACTACTCTTTGAAGTTTAAACCATACAAAAAAAAAAGAGAAAGATTGTTACTTGAATACTTGGATATACATAACAGTACAATAATATCTTTGTTGCTTTGTTGGCTCTATATAATTTTGTGTCTCATTGTCTAAGTTGTATCACAAAGTGAAACAAAAATAATTTCATAGGTCTCATGTGCATCCACTGTGCATCCACAAAACACAACAAATGTAATAGTTGGAGACGTAAAGACATCCGCAAATCTGAAGCAAGCGGAATCCACCGTAAAAGAAGTCTCAATAACGTATTTAACGGCTTCAGCTTCACTTTTCCAAACTTTGATGCAACCATACTTGACTCTCTCGTTTCGGGTCACAAAAACGATGAATCGATATTTGAAGGTTGTGTTGTTGCACAATCTCTTTGTGGAGGAGTGATGTGACAAAAGTTTCAATACTTGGAACAATGTGATGTTTTTTTTTCTTCAGCAAGTTTCTTCTCCGTATCTTTCTCAAAAAATCTGATAAAAGTCAATTTTCATTATCTATTATGTAAATATAATAATATTTGAATTTCATAGATATTTTAGGGAAGAAGTTAAGAATCCCAAGCCCTTCCATTTAAACGTTTTGTTTGTTTTTAGTTTTTAGTGGCAACATTTTTTTATAGTTTGATGACAACATTTTTAGTTTAAAAACAATTGTGGACCATAGAAGTGAGAACTGTCGGAGCTATGATTTATGCAATCTTTGAGCTTAGCTCGGGTGATTTTGTTTTTTTTTTTTCTTGATTTTGTAGAATTTATAATTATTATTGGGAATTCTATTTTATTTAATTAGATTCATTTTTGGTTAAAATCATTGGAAATTTTAGTCGTTTGCCTTATTAGAAAATTATTTGTGTTTTCTTGTTTATGGATTTGTGCTTAATGATTTATTCTCTAATGTTAACATTGTGTTTGTGGTTGGTATTTATTCCTTATTAGAAAAAGGAAGAGACTTTAGCCTCTTTGATATAAGAAGAAGATGTGTTCATTGTTTATAGATACACAAGAATGGAGTTTAAACAGAGAATCCAGAAGAAAAAAAAAAACAATGATAAGCTTGTGTGAAGCTTGTGTTGTTACCGAGTTTGGGGAGAGAATAATCATCGGTGAAACAATGGAAATGATTAAAATGATATAGAAAAAGGTAGTAACCGAAAAAAATACCACAATTATATGCATCGGGTGCTAACTTTTTGTTTTGGATATAAAAAAAAAATCAATGTCAACGAGGACACGGAGATTAGTAATTGATAAATCCATATTTGCCTTCCAATAATATTTTCTTAATTACTACAAAAAGACATTTTCATTTTTTTGCTCCTTTGTCTGACAAAAATTTAATTTCAACTAAACTGCAAACTTATCGATTTGAGTTTCTCCACTCTGTCCTTAATAATAGGCCTGCGATTATGACATGAACCCATTTTTTCGGTTTACGGTTCGGAATCGGTTAACGGTGCAAAACCGACCGGAAAGAGTTATAATTTCGTTCGGTTCGGTTCGGTTTGCCGAGCCAAACGGTTACCCATTTTTTTTTAAATCGAAGTATACCAAAAATAAACCAGTTTAGACCGTAATTAAACAGAATTTTACCGATAACCGAACCGAACCGAATTACCTAAATTTAACCGAAATCAATTTCGGTTCAATTCGGTAACCATCTCAAATAATTCTGGTTAACCGATAACCAAAAAAAACTGAACCGATTCGGTTCGGTTAACCAAAATCGCATGCCTACTTAATAACAATTCGGATACTCAAAAATAAAGTAGGGGTAATATTAATAACAAAACACATTTGTATTTTAATAACAATCATTCAAAAAAAAAAAATTAATAACAAAACACGTTTGTATCTAGAGCTTAGATTCTAAACTTTGAAAAAGAAAAAACTTCTTGAAATTTGTGCATTATCGCAATCTAATTAGAGTGGTCGTACAATTAGAGGCAAACCGTAACCGGGTCTAAGAGAGAGCATATGCTTTGGCGAATGACGATAACCGGGAGAGACCGAGATCTCAAACCGGGACAAAACCAATGACAAGACAATCTTGTACTCCATGGTGGTCAAGTTCCGACCAATACACATTCTCCCTCCGAATCCAAACGGCATAAAACCCATCTTGTTCTTACAACCACCGTGCAAATCGCCGTCGAATCTCTCCGGCTTAAACTCGTTGACGTCGTCTCCCCACAACTCGACGTCGTGGTGCATCGCCACCACATCGATCCAAATGTTCGTACCGTTTGGAATCACTCGGTCGTTAACTTCAATGTCTCTCCGGGCTTGTCGTTGTGCGTTCGGCGCCGGCGGATATAGCCGGAGAACCTCGTTCATCACCCAACTCATCTGCATTTATCATCGGAAATATTCGTTAATTTAAAACATTCATGAGGTTAGTGATTTAATCAAGTTTCATTAATGACACGCCTGTCACACGTTTTAGTCATGGATATAAAACAAATACTAGAATATTATATTCATTGTGAATGGATATTGCCACGTGGATTAAACCTTTTACAGTAGGGAGATGAGATGGCACGTCTATGATTGGTAAGCGCAGTCGTTGACTAGTATGTGACCTTTGAGTTTGACCACAGTGATGAGATGTAAATCATGTTTCATGTAATCATTTAAATTAATTAAATTTAAACTCTTAAGGTTTTTTTGTTTTTGTTTTAAAAAATTTAGAACCTTAAGCTTATCTACGTACTATTGAATTTAACAGGCTGTATCCTCATTAATTTGTTTATTTCTAAGAAATGTGAACACGCCAAATTTCACATTCATTGTAACGCGTCAAAATAAATAATGTTATGTAATGTAGAGATTGCATGCATATATTTAACCACGTGGATTGTTATGTACTATGTTTGGTAAGTACGTACCTTCTTTAGTCCGGCAAGTTTGTTATATTCAATCTCGGAATCTCCGATGACTTGTCTGATCTCCTCTCTGATCGTGGCTTGCCACTCGGGATGGATCGCAAGAAGCATAAACGTCCACGTCAGCGCTAAAGCCGTCGTCTCGTGGCCAGCGAAGAAGAACGTTTTGCATTCGTCTACAAGCTCCGTTGCCGTAAGCTTCCCTTTATCGGCCTTGAGCAACATTCCGAGAAGATTGTGGTGGTCGTCTCCTTCGACCAAAGATCTCTTCCGTTCGTTTATGATCGAAAAAAGAAGACCGTCGATCTCTTTACCTAACTTCTTCGCTTTAAGTGTTTGCTTGAAACCGAAAATGTTGCTAAATGGTACGCCTACGTAGCGATTTGAGTTGAAGAGAGCAAATTGCATGGCTCTTAGGTTTTTTAGGACTTGAGTTCCATTTTTTCCCGTGACTCCAAAGCTTGTTTTGGCGATTATCTCACCGGCTGTTCCTATGATCTCGTTCTCCATGTCGAATTCGGGATTGCCCGAGTTTATCTGTATAGCCCATCGGTCCAACATGTTGGAGGTTGATTCCACCATCATTTTTGCCATAGCCTATCATTTAAGACAGTCAATTCAATTTAATGAGAAAAAAGAGAATTATTCTAGTATGAAGCTTTGATTTGAATTAGTCTTAATCTAGTCTTTTCAACACCATAAGGCCTTGAAATTTATCTGTCGTAGAAAAATGGTTGCTCATGCTTTTGGGAAAGAGCTATAAAGTCTAAATTGTTGAACTAGATTAGTCACCCTTTTAAAATTCTTTATTTTGGACTCTTACCAATGTAAAAAGAGTTTAATTTCTAATTATATATACCTTCAGATTAAGAGGGGAAAATGCAGGAGTGATGATGTGGCGATGACGTGTCCAATCATCGCCTTCGACCATAACCAAACCGGTACCAAACATTGGCTCTCTGTCTTTCTTGAAAACATTTGGCTTTCCCCAACTCTTCCCCAAGACACCTTTCGACATAACACTCAAGAATTCAGGATCCGCCACGTACACGAACGGCTCTATGCCTAGCCAATACACAAACACTTTCCCTGCATTACATAATCACAACCAATAATCTATGTTAATTTTTACATATAGTAATCCAAATGTTGGTAGCTAATTAATCGATTATAGAAATATTGTTTCAGATCTACCAGCCCGAGTTTGATATCGGCTTAAGAAGAAAATGATACTTTTAGTGAAACCGTAACAAATATTATCAAAGACTAGTAATAAAACTATATATGGTCTAAATGTTCGTAAGTTAAATATGAGAACCAATAATTATTATTTACCGTATTGTTGTTGCCACAGAGCGAAATGTGGAAGCGCGATGGAATGTATGTCATGGTTGATTATGGAGGAAGATTTGATCTTCTCCACCTTTACCAAAGGCGTCTTTAGCTTCTTGATGTCATTAAGGTTTCCTAAGGGGAAACTAGGAGGTGGACCGGCGAATCCGTTTTCTCTAAGCTTCTTTTGAGCTCGAACTGGAAATATCCAGCAACGCATAAAGAGCTTCAAGAACATAAGGCTAAGAATTACAACGAAAACGTTGAAGAACATGTACCAAACTCGAGACACGTCAAGAAACTCCATCTCGATCTCTCCAAATATGTGTAAGAACAGAAGTATATATGTGTGTGTATATATTATGGTGAAGAATTGTATATGCGTAAGTGATTTTTTGGTGCAATAAGAGCTTTTGTATTGAGAATGTTTGCAGGTGAAATATGGGAACTAACCAAATGAGGTATTTATAGATGTTTTTTTCTAGGTGGGGTGTAGAATAATGTCAGACTTTGACCAACGAAACTCTCTTCTCTCTTTATTTTATTTTATGCTGTTACACAACGTTTCTTTACCATTTTCTGGTCAAACATTATCGGCATTTAGCCTAATTGTCCTTTTCCTTTTCGCTATAGTGTTTTGTAGAGTTTTTTTTTTGTTTTCTACTTTCTCCGGCTGCTTTTTTGAATAACTGAAAGTGATGTGAATATAAGGATGTTGTATCTTTAAAATCCTTAAAAGGCAAAAAGTTAAACACAATTTACCTGTTTTTTTCGTTTGTCAACCGAAAGATGATTTGTTTTTCTCTTTAACTTTGATAATTTTTTCTTTTTGATAAAGACTTGAACTAGATAGATTACTTAGGTTATAAGTGGTAACTACGTTCTAAAATAAAAGACTAACTAGCTAATTTCTTTACAAAATGTCAATTTCTTTCTTTTAATGACACGTTTTGTCATTTCAGTGTTTTATTTTTTTTTTCAATTTTATAATTTATGTTTTGTTTTGTCTTAATAACACATAAATAGAAAAGACAACTACAGTACAACTTCTATAAATTAATGATGAATTAATCAATAAACCAATATCTATTAACTTAAAGTGAATTTTGCCTTTAAATTTCATCTTCTTTTTTTCCTTTTCCAGCAAATTCAATTTTCATTATTTGCTTTTCCATTTTTAGAGTTTTTCTTTATTTAATATTTATTTTATTTAGTGAAATTATTTCATGAATTTAAAATTATGATTAATGATCTCGATTATCATAAAACATTTTTTTCATGAATATAAAATGATGATTAGCTCTCCGTTTAACAAAAAATGTGAATATTATATAAAAATATAATTAATTTAGTTACATTTAAAAGTAAAATATTAGATGTTCCATTTATTTAGAAAATCGGTTTTTGAAAGATAGAATCACTTGGTTTCTAGTTCCAATCTAGTTCCAAGCTCAAAATAAAAGTTACGCGTTCAATCACAATCAAGTGTGAGATTGTACATGTAACATGTGAAATCCTCTACTTTCGGACTCATTATGTGAAATCGATCACTTTCATTACCTAATTGCTAATTTGTAATAGTGACAAAAAGTCTTTAAATACTCTTAACAATTAAATGTGAAACCCTTATTAGGCTTCAATCGGCTAGCCGAAAATATATCAGACGATACGTCAACTTTAATTTATTTTAGAAGCACATCAAAATACAATATCTATACATTATTTAAACCACATAACATTGATATATCTGGCTTGAACCGGTGGGGTCTCTTTAATTATCAGCAGGACACAGCTTCGTCTTTTGTCCATTTCCATTTCAGTTTTTTTTTTAAGAGGGCACATGTGCGTTGCATAGTAGTAATTAATAAATATTAGTTACAGAAGTTATTAGTATAATATATTTTATATATTATGAATAAATATAAGTTCAAGTAAAGTGAGTTGTAAAGAGCAATAATAGTCAAACGTATCGCGTATGAACTACGAATATTTTTAAATCACACGCGTAAGGCTGTTACGACTTGTGCCAAGAACACAACATCTGACAAATACGAAATAAGGTCCTCTTTAAACAGCATTGTTTTGTTTCCTAACAAACACTATTTTTTTCGGTCTTATCACAAATTCCATTTGTTCGTCTACGTCTAGAGTCTGATCGTCACACATATACGTGCACACCATAGCACAACAAGTGGTGGAAAAACTAGTATGGTCAATCATTTAAAAGCTGTCTCTCATAAACATGTAGACAATATCCACATCGAAAATATGGTGGTGCCTTTGACAATATATAAAAGAAAAAGAACCGATTCATTCATTATCAATTAGTTTTGAATTTATATATTTTTAGAATTTAACATAATATTAGAGTACAACCACATGTTGCACCATCCAAACCGAAATTTTTCTAGTCCGAAAATCACCAGATAGATCTGACATAAAATTGGTTTAACTCAAAATTAGTTCAACCAATCTAGCACGAAATTAATTATATAACGGAATATTATCGAGATTAATGGCTAGATGGGTTATTATTTTGAAAAGGCGTGTGAAGAATGTCTCTGATACCGAAAACGGGGCTCTGATACCATGATAAATTTTATGTAATTCCAACTTAAAACCAATTGAAAATTAGTTGATTAGCTAACATCTCATATATATTTATCAAGGTCCCAACAGATCTGATGTGAGATATTCTTCATAAAAAGAAAGTAATTGTAGGCGATTTTCAAATGATATGTCCCTCGTGGTCCAAGAGTGGAGTCTAGCACTCTTCCTATAAAAGGGAGAGTAATCCGCATTTGTCATTCGTCGTGTAGAAAATACAAGTCTATATACTAAAGATGGAGTATTCCTTTTGAAAAATCAAAGTTGGCCGTGAGGTGAGCCTGGTCTGATGGATAGACCTAGCGAGAAACATGGAGATTTTGCTCTGGTTCATAGTAAGTTCGGAGATAAATAAAAAATAATCAACAAGGTTTACAATGGTTGCAAGGACTAGAATGTAACATAAAAAAAACCATCATATATTATCAGCAAATATCTAGTGAGACACCTAGGGATTTGTGGCCCTTGGATGAGCTCGAATAAGACAAGAACAAAATCATAAATCAAGCAATCGAGAGAAAAGATCCATCCTAATGACAAAGAGATACGAAGACAATAAATCTCCATGTCGTAAACCTCTTGTTCATTTGAAATTTTGAAGAATGTCCCACATCGGAAGTTGGGAGGAACTTTGGGTAATATATAAAGGATATGGGCCAATCCACTCATTGCCAATTAGTTTTGAGTTAGAATTCCATATAATTTAACATGGTATCAGAGCCCTAACACACGCTGCCCCACCCGAATCGAAATCTATCTAGTCCAAGAAGAGCCCGATAGATCTGACATGAAACCGGTCCGACATGAAATTAGTCCGGCCGATCTAACCCGAAACTAATCCTATGGTATGATATTGTCGAGATTAATGGCTAGATAGGCCATTATCTTGAGGGGGTGTGTGAAAGAATGTCTCACATCGGAAGTTAGGAAGGATCTTGAGTAATATATAAGGGATATGAGCTAATCCACTCATTACCAATTGATTTTGAGTTGGAAGCCCATAGAACTTAACATGGTATCAGAGCCTGAACAAACGCTGCCCACCCAAACGGAAATCTATATGACCCAAGAAAGACCCGATAGATCTGACATGAAATTGGCCCGACTCGAAATTAGTCCGGCCGATCTAACCCAAAATTAATCCTATAATATATAAGGGATATGGGCCAATCCACTCATTGCCAATTGGCTTTGAGTTGGAAGTGCATAGAACTTAACATAAATATCCACAAAGTTAGAATACTATTAGACTAACATTTAGCCATTTTCTAATTAACAGACTAGCGATCAATTTCAATCAGCGACAACCATGCGACATAAATTGTCGTTACATTTAGATTCAACCACAAAATCTCATGTGAATGGAACCACAAGCGTGTCTATATGTTTATGGGACCACCAGCCTTCGATCCCATGCATTTCACTGTTTCCTCTTTTAAGATTTTTTTTCCGTTTTTATTTCTCTAGTAGATGTTTTATATTACATCTCAACATCGAGATTAAACTAGAGTTATATATCTTATTATATAAAGCTGAACGCGTTCGACGTGAAAGTGACACATATGCAAAATTATAACTCACCAGATCGCGACATGTGTCACTGTTAACTTAGATTTTGACACGTGTCAATGTAATAAAAAGTAAAATAAAAAAAAATACTATAAACATCATTGGTAAAATAAATAAATAAAATATTAAAAAAGAGAAAGAAATAATAGCAATGTAGTGAAAAAAAAAGTCAAAAATAATTGAAAAGTAAAATTATCTATGCAATATGTTATTTATGTAAAAAGTAAAATGACCAAATTTATAAAAACAAAGAGAAAATAACGTAAAAAAAAAGTAAAATAAAAGAAAATGAAAATTATTAATAAGTTATAGGAAAATAAGTTTAATTCTTAGATAAAAAATGGCAAATAAATAGTATTTTTGGGAAATATAAAAAATGATATGTAACATTTTTGGGAAATATTCTCTTAAAATGCTATGTATATCATTATATATAAGATATAGAGTCTAATTGTGTGCTTCCATCTTTTTATTTCTTAACTAGTGATATCAAATTCAAAATAAGAAAAAATAAGTTGAGAGTTAAAAGAATCAATCAAAGTTATTTAACTATAAATCAATTAGATCGAAAAATTCATATTCATCAAGTTCAATTGGTTATCAGCAACGGATATGTACTTTTTTTTTAATTATATGTAAATACAATTATTATTAAAAAACGTAACGGATATTTTTTTTTGTCAACATCATTCAATTAATTTAAGGGCTCGAGAAGCCAAGGTGGGGGCAAAGAGTTTACGTACATGACATATTGCAGATAGACACGGCCACTCCGTGCTAGCAAATCCGCTTTAACATTCTCTTTTCTAGGTATTAGGGATATAGAAAACGAAAGAAATAAATTCTTGCTCGCCAATATCTCTGCCAAAAGTATCTCGAAGGCCGGCCACTCTGTTGGTGTAGACACCATCTTTACCAAGTCTAAGCAGTCCGTAACAAAATGGACGTCTGTTTTCTTCTCTGCAATCAAACTCCTCATGGCCAACATTAGCGCTTCCACTTCTGCGTGTAGGGGAGAAAGGCTGCGACGCATATTGCAGACTCCCAAGAGTTGATCTTCATTGTTTGCCTTCGAACAGTACCATCCTATTCCAGAAAGAGGTTCGTCCTCTTTCCAAGAGCCATCAATAAAGCAACAATAACCAGAGAAAACTCTTCTTTCTACACCTCTAGGTATAGTAACAGGGTTATCCTTGTTTCTCTCAGCTTGGGCCAATAGCCAAGGCTGGGCCTCAGATTCCACTAATTTTAAGGTTACCCTAGGATCCCTATCAATGTTCCCGAAAAGCTTGTCATTCCTAAATTTCCAAATGTACCAAATAATCCATGGGAAACTCTGGGAACAAGCATCCTTGGGTGTTCGCCAGAATAAGTAGTCTAAGTTTGCAAAGAGTGATCCGGATGGAATTATATATATACAATTATTATCAAAAACCCGCGTATCACGCATATCCTAATCTAGTGCCATATAATATTCGATATACCGCAATTCATCACACAAATTGTAACCCTTATTTCGTTATAATATTGTAACAAATTTAGCTTTGACTTGCTTTATATAAAAAAAAAAGTTATTAGCTTTGATTTTATTTGAAAAACTTCAACTCACTTATCATATTTGACATTTTCCAAAAATATCATTTTCAAATGCAATCAATACTAGTTCATTAAGCTACTTTTATAACATTATTGTGCGCAAATAGAATTTTACAATTCTAATTTTAGAACATTTCTATCAAACAAAAAAACACTTCTATCAGTTTCATATACTTTTGATTAGATGGTAGTTAGAAAATATCATTAACCAATTTAGGTCCTTGATGCAGCAGGAGTAACTATAACGCAAAGAACTCGTTTAGTTCAAGAATATGACTGCAGAATCACCGCACCCCGTTGAAATTTTTATAGATATATAAACCAAACACAGAAAAAAATAGAGAATACTATTCTAAAAAAAGGCATTTTTGAAAGATCATTTATTAAATCACAAAATAGCTACATAAGACTCTTAGAATTAGTTGACAAAAAATCACGTAAACCATAAAACCTTAAACGAAATCCTAATTAAAATAGGATAAGCATTAAAATATAAAATATAAATAAAATATATAAATATTCAATAATTATCTTAATCATACGTGAAAAAATTATCTCTATTATCCATCAGTCCTCATAGAAAATCATGTGATCGTTTCATTTACACGTGAAAAAAGAATGTCACCGTAAAATAGTGATAGAAAAAGGACATACATATATATGATTAACTATTCCATAAAAAATATGTATAAAATATATTTAATTCGATAACAAATAGTTTAAAATTTATATTAAAGAAGTCAACCAAATAGTGATAGTATGGTTGTTCTATTTTGAAGAGGATTTGTCATGTTGGTATTGGTCATAAATCGAATTTCTTCAAGTTCGAAATTACCAAATTCTGCTTTTGATTGGTTAAAATAGTGTTATGTTTTAAACCTATTAAAAAATCATATGAATGAACTACTCAACTGCTACATTCACCTTAGAAGAATTAGTTTTTTGATTTAGAACCTAGAAATTACACACACAAAAAAAGTGCTGAAAATTTTCAAAACCTTGACAAATTAACGAACCAGATATACGTGGTCAACTTAGTATAAATAAGATATGG
Organism: Kernera saxatilis; assembly: GCA_900406395.1. Classification (NCBI taxonomy): domain Eukaryota; kingdom Viridiplantae; phylum Streptophyta; class Magnoliopsida; order Brassicales; family Brassicaceae; genus Kernera; species Kernera saxatilis. Next base: position 5,878 of record OVAY01001807.1, on the reverse strand, counting down.
TGTCTGATCACAACACATCTATTATAAAAAAAAAAAAAACACATACAAAATCAAAATGATAAAGTTAGTTTTGGAATTGCATCACGCGTTACATATATCTTTAAAGCCAACATAGTACGGAGCATTCGCAAGAAAGTTATTTTTCTCGTGTGATTATATGTGATCGAGGGCAATTGGGTAAATTCAGAATTCAATGTCTTTTTCACTAGTCGAGAATCAAGAGTAGTTGGCAAATTTATAAGGTTTCCGGATTGTATCTTTATTTGATTTTCTTCAAATCCGGATACAAGTCAAACTCTATAAGCTACAATAAAAGCACATATATAGCTATATCTAGTTATATTATATGTCCCCCAAGTTTTCCCAAACCATAACGAAAGTTATAATACATGGGTTTGTAAATTCGAGAGCCTTTAACTTATTACGTCTACGTTGTTTCCTTCTACGTTTGCCCACGTGCGTCACGTTACTAAAAGGAGTTTCCATTCTATACAACGGATTAGTTTAGTTTCCACCTTTGTTACATAAGAAATGTACCTTATTAATAACCTCTGATACATGTGACACGTGATTCTCCCAATTTAAAACGTCTAAGAACGGTCACTCCCCTGGATTTTCGTAAACAATTAAGAATCATGTAAGAGAGGATAATGCTACGTACACTTTCATGTGCAAGATTTTACATGCACTTACTATGTAAAATTAGACGATACACGTTAATTTATAATGTATTTTCATAGCGTCAACGAAAAATTAGGCTCTACCACTAAATAATATCCCAATTGGAGATTAATCATGTTTAACTAAATAAACAAATTTTTATCAAAAAAAAAAAAAAAAACTAAATAAACAAATTTATAATTTTTGTCTCTTTTCGTTCTACAACAACAAGTTCAGCCTTAAATACTCAAAATAAATCTTTAATTATCTGGTTACATATTGATTAGTGTGAAACCTGTCCTACGATTTTTACAGCGTTACAAAAAATTTAGACCTCACAACTCAATACAGAGTGAACAGAAAATCATTTGTCTCCATACAAAAAAGGGACAAACAATCATTTATCACCATTTTGCCAATAGGAAATCATTGATCCTTTGTGTCTTTTTTTTAACACCCATTGATCCTTTGTATCTATGGGTCGCTTTCATGACTTAACCAACATGTTACTCGTTTGGATTGCTTGGCAAAATTAAATCATCATTGCTGACGCAACAGCTCATTTGTATGTAGTAACACAAATCTTATGTTTTCTACATAAAATTCTATTCAACAGAATAGTGCCACACTATTTTATAAAAATTAGTTTCATTTAGTTATTTATTTCATTTAAATTTATTTTTTACATAAAAGTCCTAACTTTAAATTAAAAACAATTGATTTATTCGTGAGGTTCACCTAGTTTTCTTATTAGAGAATATCCGTAAAAAATTCTGACTAACGCTTTCTTTTATATATAAGGAATGCATTTTACGTTTATGGATCCCTGATTCCCTATTACAAAGAGTTTTTTCCTACTCTTTTTATCCACAAATTCAGCAACACAAATCTTTTTCCCCAATTGTTACAGCAATTCAACAACCTTTAGACACAAATTTAAGAGACGTTTTTGTTTGATCGTAAAAAGAAGATAAAAATGTTTATAGATAGAATTTTTTTTAATATAGATTGTCGGCTAATTTCGTGCAATTATTTTTGAAAATCATTTTTATTAGCTTGCGCACCAAGATGATTGCATAGTGTTAGGATTTGGATATTGAATCATCAGAGATGTAGGAAACGATTAAAACGAGGAAAAAAAAAAACGATACATATCAATTTATAGTGGTTCATTTTCAATGTGGAACCTAAATTTACTTTTGGCTGCTGCAGATTTCACTACGATCAAATCAAAAGTTAATTTGTAATTTTTTTCTCTCTTTCAGCTTTACAACAAACGAGTTCAAACTTAAAAATGATTAAAGAGAAAAAACTCTATTAGAAACAAATACATGTCTGAAACACATGAGATAGCTTTAATTAGAAACCCTTATATATTTATATGAATACATGTCTCATAGAATTTTTATAGCGTCATCGAGAGATTAGACTCTACCATTGAATAATCTTAATGTTGTGATTATCTCACGAATGAATCTTGGTGAACACGTTAGTATGAAAAAGAGAGGAAACGAATTGAGACAAATACATTTGTCTAGGGTTCCTTGTATTAATCGTGTGTATGAATACTTTTACAAACTCTTATCACCTTTATATATAAAGCCCCAAAACCCAATACAAGTAGACATTCCTCATGCTTGCTTGAGAAGAGCCTCATTGCATTACATATATCAGATTTTAAGTTATTTCGGAATAACACTTCTATTTAGAGATTAATCATGTTCAACTACGTCGAGCTTTCTGTAATTATTATTTTTTTTTTTTTTGTATGTATAGAAATCGAGTTTGGCGTTAAGAATAAATATGTATGTCAAACAAATACATAACTTAAGTACTCAGAATATCCTTAAGTAAGACTTTTAATTATCTGAGAACATCTCGATTGGTGTGAAACTTGACTCAGTTTTTACAATGTCATCGAAAGTTTAGACTATACAAGTCAATACATAGCGCAAATGAAATCATTTACCTCCATTAATTCAAACGAAAGGACAAACAATCATTTGTCACCATTTATTCCCAATATTCATGCATGAATAATCTTTCCCTGAAGCTTCCAGCCACATGCCATTTGATCCTTGTGTCAGTTGTGTGTATCGGTCGCTTTCATGAGTGCTTAACACCAACATGTTACTCGTTTTGGATTTAATTTGCAATCTTAAATCATCAGTGCTGACGCAAACAACTCATTTGCTGGCATCCCTTCTTACGACCCTTCTTACGTCGTGTATGTACTAAAACAAATGTTATGAAAAACTTCATAAATTCTATTCAACAAAATACTGTTACATTATTTTATAAGAACTAGTTTCACTTAGTTATCTATTTTAAAATTCATTTAACTCTTTTTTTTCCCAAAAAAATATAAATTTCAAATATACTAAATTGAAATTAAAAAATAATAATTAAAATTCATTTTCATACACAAATAATTTATAAATACGATAAAAAAAAACTGATCAAACACACAAATTATTAATCAATTATGATTAAAAAAAACTATTATTTGTGAAGGTACAATATTTCCATAATTATTATTATACGTGTAACTCGAATCTCGAGAGAGTCGTAAGGTTCACTTAGTTTTTTTTTGTTTGGATAGAGAATATACATAAAAAGATTTGATGAATACATTTGATAAAATAAGAGATGCATTTTTCATGGAATCTTATTGCAAAGAGTTTTTCCCACTATTTTTTCCCGCAAAATTAACAACACAAATATGTTTCCTAATTGTTTCAGCAATTTAGCAACTTAAGACACAAAATGTAGAGACATTTCTATTTAGGATAAAAAAATTGTGAAAAACATATAACACAAGAAATTGCAAAGTTCTTCTATAAGTTGTAACACATAAATCTCAAATCATTTGTAAAGTTTAGTTAGAAAACATATTTCTTGGTAACAAAAAATGTCCATCATAATCGCTTATATTTTGTAATGCACACACCACATCAAGGTAAGAATAACGGATGCATTAATACTTCCAAGTTCCAAACAACCCAACTCAGGTTAATTAACCTCAAAATCAAATTATGAGCACTCTTTCGTATAAAATATTCTGCTTTCTATTTGTTTGTTGAAAATATGTGAAATGTAATTGTTCCAAATTTCGAGAGGCAATTCTGAATTCATTGTAATAAAATATAGGGATTTATTCAGATTATTCGAAGAACAAAGTTTCCTTATATATAGAGAAAGTGCGTTTTATAATAGAGAAAATGAAAGGCGAAGACCGTCCCTTGTTACATACGTTGCCACTTATCCACCTTTTGAACATTATAAAGCTCTCCATTAGTTTAAATTCTAGAGTGTGTCCACCTCCCTATAAATCAAATTCATAAAAAAAAGAAGTAAATAATAAAAACATTTTCATCTTTTGATAAAAATGTTAATAAGTGGAATTAAAAAAAAAAAAAATTGCTTTGACAGTGGCAAATGTCATCTTATTAGCATAAGTTCTAGTGTATCCAGCAACTTGATTTTTTATCATCCATGCTTGAGTTCCAAGGAAAGGTATTTCCATATCGTGATCACCGCTTTTTTTTTTTTCCAGCAAAAAATCAATAAAATCTCTTGAAGCTTTTTGTTATATATATGAAGACTTATTAAATTCTTACCTGATGATTAAAGATGAGTAACCATTGATACTGTTATTCTTATGGTATGGTGCACTGCTTATAATATCCTTCTTGTAAGGTATATCGAAATCACATCGTACCCATTTTCTTTTACTCCCCTGCAATCATTTTAACAGTGCTTCCTTAGTTAACACCAGTCTTGATTTATCAACATTCTAATCTTTAACTTGTGTATATATATACCTTTTCTATTTGAAGCGTTTTGCGCACGCTATTTTCATTGGCCCAGTACTCAGATAGCGAATATCCATAGTTCTGCAAAAGCTAACTTTGTGTAAGTGTTTTCTTGTTCTATTTTTCAATGATTTTATAGTGGGCTAAGGATATAAATTATAAGAAAATGGGTTTAGTTACATAGCAGCCAGGTGTTTGCGCGCAGTTTGGTGTTATTATAGATTCTATATTTATTCTAGAAACAAGCTGTAAGTAACCACAAAGTTTGAGTTCGTTAGGGTATCAACTATATATTAATGACAATATATCCATCATCTAAACCTTCTCGAAGACTTTCATGAGATTCAAACATTCTGCGTTACGAGGATCCACATTCAAATAGTTTCCCCTGCATTTTGTTCTCAATGCCTACAAGAAAAGCGGTTTTTGAAATGCTTATAAGCTACTTCATTATGATTAAAACACAAAACAGAAGCATGCTATATTTTCGTACCTTGTAGAGTTCATCAGAAATCAATGCCATTCCATGAGCAAATGGAATCTGGTAGTTACTATCAATATTATTGTCTGTTGCCGGATTTCCCAGCACATAACCCTGTTATTGGTTAGCGAGTTAAAAATTTGGAAATTTCTAAATGCACAAAAAGCGTATATATATAACATAAGAAGCAATCGATAATGATTATATAACCTGAAGATTTATTTGAGGTTTGCAGCATATATAGTTTCCTGCATGGTAATGTATATATATAGACTTTTATAAAGTTGGTGGAGAAATTTGATCAAGAAAGAAGATCAAGAAGCAAAATATACCTTTTGAGATTTCTTGAACAATTGCCGGAACAACCTTACCAGAATAAGAATTTCCAGTGACATAGAAAGGATTAGAAACAAAATCTGGATGCTTGCCTAGCCACTGTATTACGTATATAACAACCAAACGAATAGTTATTTTTTTTTTAAAACTTACTATGCAAACAAATCATGCATCAAGAGACAATTTAGTTTTGCTAATTTTTTTAACCTTATGAAGAAACTCGTGGACAAGCTTAGCTTCTCCTGTGTCACTTGGTATATCAACAAGTGGAGTTGTTGAGTATGAGAAACCACTCCCAACAGGCTGATCTAAATATATTAAGTCTGCCACCTGAGAACCAATGTACCAACACAAATCAAGAGATTTGGTAACCAAAAAAAATAATAGTTCGATAACCATAGTCTCCCTAGGTCCAGGTCGAGCCTACAGAAAGAAAAAAGACTCACTACAAAAAAAAGGTTATTTTACATCATTTATTTTATTTATTTGTATTAGTTATAAATGATGTAAATAAAATTTACATCACTTAAATAAGCGACTCTGAAAATGGTGATGCAAATAATTTGCATCGGTTTATTAATAACCG